>SNQJ01S0028297.1:123964-138669 GCA_010110895.2 Picea sitchensis
CCTGATTTGCTTTCACTTAGAGATAGAAACTTACCTTTGTCTCCCATCATATGTTTGGAGCATCCACTATCTATATACCAAGGGTTCATTTTTCTTTGAGCTGACAACACTAATCCACACTTGTCACTTTCTTTCTTCTTCCACACGTTGACATTTTCAGCAGGGGAATTCAAATATGGTTCATAGTTCCTTAATCAATAGTTAATAGATTTATGTCCATAGTTATGACAGATGTATCATTCAATCTCATTGTTCAATATCTCAAAATTATTGTTGCAGCGTTGTCTACTTATTGACTGTTGATTATTTCTTGACCTCCTTAGTTGCATGTCTCTAAACTTAATTTGGCAATTTGCAATCTGTGAAGGTTTGTTACTTGGCTGTATCATTCTTTGTTGTGGAAAGTATTTATTCCTTTGAAATCTTAATTTCTCATGTTTAAGTCTTAAGGAACAATTTACAGCTTTGTGACCAAAGTTAGAACAGTAGAAACAGTAACCATAGAAAAATTCTTTGTACTAGGAAAATGGTTGTCTTCTTTGAGAAAATCGATTTCTTCCATGCTGATGACGTCTTTAAGTAGGGAGCACATTATTTATTTGTTCTACATATTCAGTCCTGGCACCTTTTCTTTACTCGTCCTGGGCGGCTGATTGTCTTCCTTTGTTTCTGCAGGTTTGTTGTTGTCATTGGCTGTAGATTTGACAAACTTGATGGGTTCTTCGTTTCTTGGCTTATCACTACTTGATCCCTCTTCATAACCCAAACTAGTTTTCAGCTTTGGATTTCTTTGTTGATTCAGAATGGTGGCTAATCCTTCTGAGGCTTTGATACTTGACAAGATTCTGATTATACAAGACTTGAAACTTCTTCATCTCTTTCCTAGTTTTCACTACTTCTTGTTCTAAGGCTTCACATCTTGCCTTCTTTTCTGATAACTGTCATTTCAGAATGTCTTAGATTTTCTTTGCCTCTTCTAATTCCACTCTTAGTAGGACAAGGTCTTCATCAAGTTCTTTATTGTCTTTCTTGAACTGTATCAACAATTGTCTTTGCTTTCTGTTATTAATTCTTAGTCTGTCAATCTCTTCCAGTGCACTGATCAGCTCTCTTTCCATGTCAACCACAACTTCTTCTTCATTAGCATCACTTTCTATGCTTATATTATCATATTACTCTTTGGCCATAAGTATGAATTCATTTATTTTATCTTCAATAGTGGAGTCATTGTCTTCATCATCTGAAGGATCATCATCATTGTTTACACAAAGACTTTTCTTCTTAAAGTTATTCTCTTTAAAGAAGTTTATGTGTTTTTGATTCTCCTCATCATCACATGTCTGATCCTTTCTTTTGTGGGGACATTTATTTGAAAAATGACCTATCCTACCATAGTTGAAACATTTGAAAGGCAGTTTACCTTTGTATTTGCTTGATCCCTTCTTCAGTCTCTTCACAAATTTTGCTTCAATTTCATTAGGCTCTGAATCCTCATTCTCATCTTCCTTAAATGATGCTTCTCTGGAGGTGGGTTTATCTTTAACTATTCTCATCCCATATGTAGTCAATGTTCCTAGAAGTTGATCAAACTCCAAGGTTTTTAGATCATTAATTTCTTCAATAGAAGAGACCTTCGGGTTGAACCTGTCTGGTAGAGATCTCAAAATTTTATGAACTAAATAAGGTTCCTCAATTTTCTCACCAAGTGCTTTCATTGCATTTACCATTTCTTCTACTCTTAGAAAGTATTTTCCAATAGTTTCATCTTCCTTCATCTTCAACTGTTCAAACTGTATTCTATAGGTTTGAAGCTTGGCGTCCTTTACCTTCTCATTACCTTCATAATTGCTAATGAGTTTGTCCCACATTTCTTTGGCAGTTCCTAGCTGCATAACTTTTACGAATTCTTCTTCTGCAATCCCACTCAAGATATCATTCATAGCCTTAACATTGAAGCTAAATTCTAGCTTGTCATCCTTATTAGCTAGTACAATTGGCTTTACATAACCAATATCTAGCACATCCCAGACATCTACACCTAAAGCCATTATGTAGGTTCTCATTCTAACTTTTCAGAAGGCAAAGTTTGTTACATTGAACAAAGGGGCCTTATTGGTTGAATTTCCTTCATGGCTTGACATGTTTAAGCTCTAATATCTACCCTTATATAAAAGGGGCCGTATTTGATACCAATTGTTGGACAGCTGAGGGGGGGGGTGAATCAGTTGTTACTGAGCTTAAACAATTATGCTTATTTCAAACTCTTTACACAACATTTAATGATAATCACAATAATGTAGGGAAGTAAGCAATAGAACATTCAGCATCAGCCACACATATGAGATACACAGAGACAGATATTTCCTAAGGAAACCCATACAGGGTAAAAACATCTTCTTCTTGATATGATAAGTAATCCTTACATTATTTACATTATCATACATATGAGCACCAATTCATAATGAGGCTACAACCTCTATTTTGCAAGCTGCTACTTGCTGAGAGAACCAACTCTCTGGCTTCTCTAGCACCAACTAGAAGGAAGCACCAACTCTCGGGTTTCTCTAGCACCAACTAGAAGGAAGCACCAACTCCCCGGTTTCTCTAGCACCAACTAGAAGGAAGAACCAACTCCCCGGTTTCTCTAGAACCAACTATAAGGAAGCTACAAATCCCTGTGTTCAAGCACCCACTTGAACCTCTGAGGAAAACAATCCTCCCTAACACCTCCCTACCACCCTGAAATATAAACTTTTGCTAATGAAACTTATCACAATGATACAATATTTATCATTGTCTTACCAAACTTATCACTGTTCTACTATGCTTCTTTGCTCTCTTGTATCAGTGTCTCTCTGTCTACATCTTCTTGGGATTTCAAATCTTTTGTTTTTCTCTACAAGAGCACCTCAACCTTCCTTTAGTGTCTTACTGTCTTGCTCCACACATTCCTTGTGCTTTATGTGCTTCTTCCTTTTATGCTCTATGCGCCATGTCCATTCAATGCTCCATTCCTCTTCTATGTATTTGAACTATTGCACACTCCTCCTTCTACACTTCTGAATCCCTCTCAACAATAGCAACCCCCATATATTCTCTATTCTGCATACTTATAGTCTCTGTGCACCTTGTGCATGTTGTCCCGCCATGCTTCTACATGCTCTCTTATGTCGAGTACTCTACCTGTTCATCATGGCAACTCTTCAGCTTCTTTGGCAGTTAGATCCATCTGTCAATTGCCTCTACGAACAGTCTTCATTCCACTGGAAGATTCCTAGAGACTCTTTAGTTCCTTTGATAATCACACAGAAGTCTTTTCGAGTCCTCTGGCAGAAACCATCGGTGGTTTCTAGCAGTTACATTGTGAACCTCATCACGATTTCTATGATGAAGGGTCTTGATGCTCCAAGTCGCGATCACTGAGAGTCCGAGATGGAGCTTAACACCGCTAGCTTCTTCCTCTATCTTCTACAGATGTAACCATTGGCTGTGACCACAGCCTTATTAAAAAATGCATTTTGCACTTTCACATCTCGGGTATTCTGTGATGAGTCCTCTTAACTCTCCATGTCATGAACTCCAAAATAGGGCTTGGCTTCTCTATCTCTCGACAATGTGACCACGAGATATGGCCACTCGCCAATCAAATGAGCACTTCACTCCTTTGACTTTCCAGTCAGTGAAACGATGATCTTTCACCACGTGTCCTCTGGATCCAATGGTCCACGACTGTCTTCAATGGACGCCCAGGATTCCTTCACAGTTTTGGAGAGTTGGATGACTCTTGGTCTTATCTGCCTTGCAGCTTCACCATATCTAATGGTTGTTGGTCCTTTGTAATTACTCCAGATTTGATGGTCGAGATCTTATCGCGATTTCGCAACTTCACGAGCCTTCTTCATGCTTGATCAACAGTCCACAATCCTTGGTGATCTGACAGTCCAGATATTTTCGTGATCTCGCATATCGCGAGTTTGAACCTCTTTCCTTTGGATTTCCTGATCTGCAAAACTCCAAAACTAAACCTTTGTCATTCACCACGTGTCCTTCTTGAATCAGCTGTCAAGATTGTTATCGTGATTTCGCATATCGCGAGTTTGAACCTCTTTTTTTTGTATTTCCCGATATGCAAAACTATGAAACAAAATATTTGTCATTCACCACATGTCCTTCTTGAATCAACTGTCAAGATTGTTATCTCGATTTCGTATATCATGAGTTTGAACCTCTTTCCTTTGGATTTCCCGATCTGCGAAACTCCGAAAACCTTTGTCGTGCTTTGACTATTTTCCTCCTTTTGAGCTTACACTATTGATCTTGCCATTCAATCGTTGATGTTCTTCCTTGCCTACCTATCTACTGATCTTCCTTGCTTGCTTGTTTGTCAGCGTTGTTGTTTTTCTTGCCATCAATGACAAGCATGCTCTTCTTGTAAACATGCCAACAGATGTGTGACTTGAGTGAGTGAATGAGGCGCCATCCTCTCTTATTTATACCAGCTGAGAAAATCTAGGGTTATGTCTCTTCACCAAGCAAGGTTGAATCCTTCCAATAGTGGTTAAAACCACTTTAATTATCCCTAGGGGTCAACTTCTCAAATACCACCATATGAATATGGTTTGACCAATCCACAAAAGGGGATTTGGTCATACATAAGTCCCGACATGATCAATCCACAAAAGGGGATTTGATCTATAAGATAATAACTCAATTATAATTAGAATATTCTTCGTAGTTGAAATATTTCAACACTTAATTATATACGTATGATATGGGTTTAATTACCTTATTATATTGCACAAAAGTAATTGTTTTTATTCTATATAATTTTTCTTGCACATATAAGTGTGGTGTTGATATTCAGTATTTGTAGACGTACATGTTCAGTATGAAAGTTGTTATTAGTTATTCATGTTTAGTTAACCTTATAAGAATGGTCATGAGTCTGTGAGATGAGGTTAGAATCATTGTGCGCCTAGGAAAATACTTTGTGTGCATAAGAGGTTGGATTAGCTTGTGTGCACAGGGAAGCAGTCTGTGTGCACAAGGAGAATAGAATTTGCGTGTGACGCCAAAATTGTTGTGTGTGCAGTATCAATCACATGTTTAGAGTGGATTAAATGCATAGTAATGTTGTTTTCCCATCATGCTTGTGCACGCAGTTGTATCGTGTTACTTCTGTTGTTATAAGTTGTGTCATAAGAGGAAATTTTGTGTGGCATGACCCAACTTGGGGTCAAGTGTGTTACTTCAAGTATTTCAGCACAGACCAATGTTATAGACTAGAATATGCAAACTAGATTTGGAGTAGCATTGCTCAGTATTAAGTTGGGAACATTGCATTGTGGTATCATAGAATTTTGTAAGTGTCGACAATGGGGGATGTTACAGTGTTCCTCTATGGCATAACACACTCTTATACACTTCTTCCTGGTGTGGTCTCCTTCTTCTTCATTTTAGGCCCAACTCCTCATCGTGCACCCCTGGGTAAATTCCTTCCACTCCTATGTTTCTCTTTATTTCTCAACTCAACTCTTCTTATGTATCTTTCAGATCTTTTTCTTCTCTTCTCCTCTGGTTCCATCCCATTCCTCACCTCATCTCAACAAATTATGGATCCTCCTTAATGGATCCATATCCTCTCTCATTCTTTCCCCATCTTTTCATCCCCCCTAATGCTAGGGTATTCTACCCAACCATCCTATCGGGATCCATGTGCATCAACCCCTTCTCAAAAAACAACCTCTTTATCTAGAGTATGATTTCTTCCAACAATATTTTCCTTGGTCCTTCTGTGAACTTTCTTTTATCCTCACTAAAAGAATCAATGTACTCCACAACAAAATCAATGATATATCCCTCCACTTGAGCAAACCAAAAAATAAATGGCTCGAGTCCACTTTTTTTCCAATTACTTCAACCTATAAACAATGGCTTGATCCCAAACTATTGGATCTAGTGGAATCAATATTGTATTAGTGGCAGTCTTCCTTTTCATCCATTCATACAACAAATAGGAAAATTCAACAAAGAAAATATCATGCATATGAGTCTAGAGATATTTATCTTTCCATCACTTCACATTGACTCTCATATCTTGAGTCTCATGCTGACCAAATTCGTGTTCCTTCATAGTTATCCAATATTGAGTTTTCACCCGAGGTGGATACCACCTTATTTCTAGCCTTCATATGTAATATCCCTCACAAAAACAGTAATGGATTTTTTCTTATTCTTGTAGGTTTATAATGGTTTTTTGGATTAGAGGTTTCATCAAATAGTTAGTTGACCTATCAAATATTCATTGTATGAACCTCCTTATTCTTGGTTGTAACTTATTTTTGTTTCAAAGGATATGTCAAACACCTTGTAGTCTCCCTCAAGACCCAAGCAAATCAATCCTTATTGTTGTTATCTTGTTTGGGATGGTTGTTTAGTTGTGTTTTTATGCATTTGTTGAGCTAGGAGTTTTAACAAATAGTTTGTAATGTTTCCAAACACTCTTGGTACAAAATGTATATAACAACAAGAAAACAAAATGAAAATGAATTTAAATAACAACGAGAAACATAGCCAATAAATACTCTTTATTAATCATCAATTCTTGACTAAAATATCATGGAACAACTCACAAATTTGTCTTGATGAGCATTGGTATTTTGATGACTGGAAGGAAGAATAAATATCTATGGTTTTAGTAGCACCCAATCCTCACAAATTGGATGATATGATGGTCACCTCTCCATAACTTTTTTGTCCATAGAATACTCGGTCTTCTTGAGGATGACTCAACCCCTTTGCCAACAAAAACTCATCCCATATTTGAAGTGTCTTTCCCAGGTAAGGAAATATGGCACCCAATAGTTGTAATTTGACCCCAAAAATAGATATAAGGCACCCATAAAGAAGGAATGGAATAAAAAAATTGTAACTCAGCCTCCACAATAGGTATAATGCACCAACAAAGAGATATAGTGCCCAACAAGGAGAATTAGCACCCAATTGCTGTAAATTCAGTCTAGTAGTGAAGATTTGACAACTTCCTAAGAGTATGACCCTAAAAATGAGAGGAATTGCCTCCACAAAAAAGGGTATGTCCACCACAAATATCCCTTTCTGAAATTTGTAAAATCAACCTCCCAAAATACAAACTATGCCTCCCACAAACAAACTCAGCCACTATAACCAGATTCTTGTTTCCAAAAAATTCAAGAACCCTGCAAAGTAAGTGTATCTTCAACCAATGGAAAACCTATGTGATTCTCCCCTTAGATTGTCTAGGGTGGAATATTTCACCACTAAAACCAACAATTCCCGAGGGTTTCCTATAAAACCCTAACAAGACAAGCCACAAGAGCTCTCTCCAATCAGATTAGTAAAATGATCAACATAATGAGGGAAATTAACCCTCCTCTTTTTTTATCCTTCTCACACTTCTTTTTCCTAATTTTACCTTTTTTTTTTTGGCCTTTTTACCTTTTTGAATTTTAATAAAGTGACTTTATAATTATTTACTTTATTTCCCCTAGTCACCTTTTAATTACTTAATGTCATTTTATAATGTTTCATTTTCTCTAATGACATCAAATAACTATTAATTCCCTTTTCTTTTCATCTACTATGGTCTATGGGAATCAAATATACCACTAATTCTTATTCCTTGTGAGATCATTTAGAAGGGGAAATTACATTCCTCCCTTCCCAAGATTTATTAAATCCAAGCAACTACAAATTGGGATGCTGCAAAATCCAATCTCCCTCCCATGTGGCGTCCTCTACTATCTATTCTCTCCACCTGATCAAGAATTATTTGTTAAATCTTCTCCTCAATCTCCTCTTCCTAACCTCCAAAATATACTTTGGGATCAAAACCAACTGTCCCTCTTCATGTAATGGGTGAAAATCTACAGAAGTGGTCACTTGTTTTCCTACTTCCTTTTTGAGGCACGACACATGAAAAATGGTACAGATGTTTCTCCCTTGATACAGATTTATAAATGGAATGAAATGGAATATAAATGTATAGAAATAAATACATAGAGATACAATAAAAATCGACATCAATTAATAAATATAATATGCTGAAACTGTAAAAATGTAGACTGAAACAAACTTGCTAGAATGGTGGCAACTTATCTCTGAGAAGCGATATGATGAATACAATCATTCACAAGAAGATTGTTACAATGAGGTTCCAAAGGATTTTTTAACATAAAGAATAAATGAGAAAACCATAAACATCCAAAATACTAACCCTAGGAGATGAAGCACCAAAATTTATGTGGGCCCCGATGGGGTAAGTTGGTACATCAACTTCCTGGGGTCATAACTTTTTCATACAATCTTCATTTTAGGTGCACAATAGCTAATTGGAAAGAACTATCTAAGGACTACACATGTTTTCGTCACACTTTGGATAAATACTATAGTGTGACTGTTTTGCGCCCAAAAAACATTGTTTAGGGCCTCAAAATGGCCATGAAAGTTTAGGACCAAAAAAGCTAGGAAAAACTACCAAATGAAAATTGTTCTTTGAGCTAGTGGAATAGGTGAGTAGCCACCGATATACACTGGGATCATTCCTCCCCCTTAGGAAGAAATGGTATCCATTGCATTGAGTTCCCCCACCATATGGGGAAACGTCCACTAAACTTGGCCTTGTGTGAGCCACTTGCCTTGGTGCAAGAGTTGCTCTACTTTGACAACCCAATAAAGCTTCATCCTTTGTTGTCAAGTTCCCTTAATATGAGTGTCCTTGATTTGATCAATGGATTTATGTCCCATGTAGTCAAGTTTGAGCTCTATCGGTGTCACCTGCTCTATGATATCTGATTTGTCTAATAATGGTGGGAAGTATGGTCAAAGGAGGTCCACATTGAACACGAGGTGCAGGCTAAGGAAGGGGGGAATTCTTTGCTCAAAACGATTGTCACCCATAGCCTTGCATATGGTGTAAGTTCCATAGTGAAGTGGATGAATCTTTTGATGGGGTCTTGTAAGGTGCTCTTTCTGCAAATTCAACTAGACCTTGTCTCCCACCTAAAAATTCTGGTGCACTCGGTGTTGATCATGGCATTGTTTGTATTTAGCATTGGATTTCTGTAAAATATCATGGACCTGTTGTCGGATTTGCTGAATTTATTCAATAGAATTGGTGGCTTTTTCATCCTCATATTGAGCATGGGATGATTCTTCCTGTGTTGATGCAAGGGGTAGTGTGAAATCAATGGGACCCAATGGTTGAAATCCCAACCTCACCTAAAAGGGACTGTGATCGGTCGATCTATGAAGGGCTTTGTTGTAGCTGTGTTGAACATAAGGGGAGAATCTCATACCATGTGCGTGGATGTTTGGATTTATACTTGCACAAAATATGCACGATCATTATATTGATGAAATCTATCTAGCCATCAGTTTGAGGGTTGAAGGCCATGGATTTGGTGATCTTGGTGTCCATTGGTGAGTAGAGGCTGGACCAGAATGTGTTGAGGAATCTATTGTACCGATATTATATGATGTTCTATGGTATCCCAAAGTGTAGCCACTCTCGTTCTAAGAAGATCTTGGCAGTGGCCTCCATTGTTTTATTCTTCTTGTAAGTTGTGAGGATGGACATCTTAGAAAACCAATCAACCACCACAAAAACACAGTCATTTCCCTGATTCATTGAAGGAAGGCCCGAAATGTAGTTCATAAAGATGGATTCCCATGGCCTGTTGGGAGTAGGTAGAGGAGTGTATAGGACCTTCTTCTTAGTGGTTGGTTTGGTAATGGAATATGTAGTGCATGACCTGATATAATTGTTGAGATATCATGCCATATGAATGTAGTGAGATTCCCAAATCAACTTTGCACGTTCACTTGAATGAAAAAGTAGGTGACCCAGATGGTATAATAGTTCATCCTGAATATGAAATTTAGTGACAGTCACACCTATTCCTAGCATTTGGTAAGTGGTAGCGAAGTCAATATCACTCTTGTAGAGTTGGGGCCACTTGAATGCCTCATGGCCACAAGAATGGAGCACCATGGTTAGGGATACAACTGAAGGTCAACCGAATAAGTCAATGACATGATTGGTGCTCCCTGTCTTATATTTGATGTTGATATGGAACTGCTGCAAGTATGTGAACCAATTTTGATGGTGGTCGTTTTGTAATTTGCATTGTGTCTGCATGAACTATAGAGGCTCATGATCAGTGTGGATGATTGTTTAATTCTCGAGAATGTAGTGCTTCCATTTTCAGTGGGATTGTACGATGGAATACATTTCTTTTTCATAGGTGGGGTACTTACAGATCATGACATATGATAGCATCTCACTATGATATTCCACAGGATGGCCATGCTAAGTGAGGAATTTTCCCATGACATAGTATGAAGCATCAGTCTCAATATCAAAAGGTTGTTGTAGATTGGGTAAGGAGAGTACTGGAGCTGAGCATAAGCGACATTTAAAATCATCGAATGCTTGTTGTTGTGACTTCCCCCATACAAAATTTTCCTTGCCACCACCCTTGGTCACTTGGCTGAGGGCCCATGCAATATGGGAGAATTCCAATATGAACCTATGATAGAAGTTGGCAAGTATTAAGAAACTTCAAAGCTCAGTTAGTGTGGTCGGGGCTGTCCAGTCATGAATGACTTAGATATTGGCTATATTCACATGGAAACCATGCTCATCAATAATATATTCTAGGTATTGGACCATGTTCATGCCAAAGGATCATTTTTCCAAGTTATCATATAGCTTGTGTTGTCGCAGAGTGTGAAGGACCTATTGAATATGTTGCAAGTGCTTTTCCCAATTCTTGTTGAAGATGAGGATGTCATCCAAATATACCACCAAAAATGAATTGGTGAAGGATCTGTGCAAAGTTATCCACCATATTTTTGGTAGTCATCGAAGGATTACTCAAGCAACAATTTAAAATGATCTCCTACTCCATCGTCTCTCTTTTCTTCTACCATGAGAGGATTTCATGATCGGCAGGGATGGTATTTCAAGGGCTCAACCAATTCGAGTCCCAACACCTTGTACCTTGACCTCGTTGGGGACATGTGCAGGGAAACAAATAAAGAGAAAACCACTCTAATACCACTAATCCAGATTTATAAATGGAACAAAATGGAATAAAAATGTATGCGAAATAAATGCACGGAGATACAATAAAACTTGACTTCTATTAATAAATATAATATGTTAAAACTATAAAAATGCAAACTGAAACAAATTTGCTCGAATGGTGGCACCCTATCTTTGAGAAGAGATGTGAAAACTACACTCATTTGCAAGAATATAGTTACGATGATGCTCCAAAGTATTTTTTAACATAAATAATAAGTGATAAAATCCTAAACATCCAAAAACCTAACCCTAGGATATGAAGCACCAAAATTCATGTGGACTCCGATGGGGTAAGTTGGTACATCAACTTCCCAGCGTCATAATTTTTTCATACGATCTTTGTTTTAATTACACAATAGATCGATAACTACACATGTTTGCATCACAATATAGATAAATCCAACAGTGTGATTTTTTTGTGCTCAAAAAGAGTTGCTTAGGGCCTCAAAACGACCCCAAAAGTTTAGGACTCAAAAAAATAGGAAAAACTGCCAAAATGAAAATTGTTCTTTGAGATAGTGTAATAGGTGGGTGTCCATCGATATCCACCTAGATAATCCATTTTGTAATCTCAAACTCATATTCCACTTCCCCAACCCTTTGTACTATTCTGTATGGACCATAAAACTAGGGCCTTAATTTTTCTATGCTTCTCTTCTTCAATGAAGATTGTCTATATGGTTGCAACCTTAGAAATACCAAGTCTCCTACCTCGAAACTATGCTCAACCTTGTGCCTATTTGCATATGTCTTCTGTTTATTCTGAGTTTTCTGAAAATTATCCTTAAGGGCCTTAAGGATATCCTGATTCTCCTAAATCCAATCCTTGGTCTTGGGAGCCCTACTATCCCCAAATTCCAAATCCCAAAATGATGGTGCATTTTTACTATAAAAAAATATGAATGGAATCATACCAATGGACATGTGATAGGTGGTTTTATAATAATACTCTCCCATATGTAACCACTTAATCTGCATTCTATGTTATCCTGACACATAGTTGCACAAATATCCCTCAATCCATTTGTTCACAATATCTGTATGACTATCCTTATGAGGGTGGTAATTGGTGCTAGGAGTCAATTTTGCCTACCAACTTGAATAACTCTTGCAAAAATCACTAACAAATCTAATGTCCCTGTCACTGATAATGCACCTCGATAACCCTTGAAGTCTAAATACCTCCCTGGAAAACAACTCTACACCTGCGCTTCCTTGTACTCTGATGAGATAGAAAAGAAGTGTACAAACTTGGTCAACCAATTGACCACTACATATATATACAATCTCTTCCCTTTACCCTCAGTAAACCCATGATAAATTCCATCGACACACTCTCCCATTTCTTCTATGGAATGGGTATAGGTTTTAATAACCATGTTAGGTGCATATGCTCTAACTTGTTCTATTGTCAAGTCATACACTCTCTCACATACCACAACACGTCGTCCCTGAGGCCCTTCCATGAGAACCTATCACGTACTTTCCTATAGGTCTTGAGATACCTAGGGTTCCCTACCAATGGTGTGTGATGTGAAGCCCTCAAAATATTTTCATTGAGTGTGGACTCAGAAACTAAATATATCTTATCTTTGTATAAAATTATATCTTCTACCACTCGATACCTATCATCCTGTTAAGAACCAAATATCAATGTAGCATAGAAAAACCTCAGAATGAGTACTCAACACCTTGAAAAAGAGAGAATTTCAGATAATAAGCCTCTTCGAGGGGGAAATGTCCTTTTACCCCACATAAATGCTCAAGTACAAGATGATTCCAAATGAAAATGTATCCTTGGTATATATATGAGACTAGGAGGTATAATTACAACTAATGGAATAAAGACAAAATAAATAAAATAACATTACTAATGTAATATGCCCCAATTAAAGTGTAATGAGCCAGTAGGGCTTAGAATGCCCCTCCCCTTGAGACAAGTGTTGTACAAAACTCTTGAGTAACTCTGTATGCTTCTATATAAAATACTCATCTTCCCAAGTGGAATATTCAGTCGGTAGTTTCTTCCATTTAATGAGATACTCTGAAATGGATCTATTCCTCAACTGGTGAATAATTGTGTGAGTGATGGCTTCAGGATCCAATATGATTTTTCCTTCATCGTCAAGTTCTGGCAATATAGTTTGAACTGGGATCTTGTCACCTATAACCTTCTTTAAGCATGAGACATGGAAAACTGGGTGTACTCGTGAAGATGCAGGCAACTCCAATTTGTATGCCATAGTACCAATATTTTGCAACACCTTATAAGGGCCATAGTAATTTGGTGATAATTTATTATCCTTCTTGGCTTGCTTGAGGGACATCTGTTTATATGGTTGTAGTCTTAAAAACACCCAATCCCCTACTTCAAAACTTCTTTCACTACGATGTTGATCTGCTTGTTGTTTCGTGCAATTTTGTGCCATGGTCAGGTTGTCCTTTAAGATTTGGAGAACTTGTTGTTGATGCTCGATGTGATATTCCACTGCTTGAACCTTAGATTTTTCTTTTATAGAAGAAGTGATGGAAGGAGGGTGGTATCCATAGAGTGCCATAAATGGTGTCATTTTTGTTGCAGTATGAAAGGAAGTGTTATACCACCATTCTGCCAAGGGTAACCATTTGAACCATTGTGTGTGTTTATCAGAGACAAAGAAATGAAGGTAGCCGTCCAAACATTTGTTCACTATCTCAGTTTGTCCATTATATTGAGGATGATAGGATGAGCTATGAGACAATTGAGTACCCAAACAAGAAAATAATTATGTCCAAAAATGTCCAGTGAAGATGGGATCTCTATCACTTACAATAATGTTTGGGATGCCATGTAGCTTTTGAACTGTCTCTGTGAATGTGGTGGCAATTGTACTAGCTTTGAAGGGATGAGAGAGTGCACAAAAGTGTGCCTACTTGGTTAGTCTATCAACAATCACTATGATGACACTCTTTCCTTCAAACTTCAGTAACCCTATGATGAAATCCATGGAAACCTCCTCCCAGTGCTAACTTGGGATGGCTAATGGTTGTAAAAGGCCTGCAGTCTTAATTGTTTCCACCTTATTTTGTTGGCAAACCAAAAATTATGCCACAAAACTTTGAACATCAGTTTTAAGGGCATCCCAAAAAAAATCCTTCTTGACTCTATGGTAGGTTTTCAAAAATACTGAGAGCCCTCCTACTAAAGAGGTGTGCAAATCCAATAGTACCTGTTGTTTGAGTTGGGAGTTCTTACATAAATATAAGCGATATTTGTACCATAGTGAATCATTTTTCCATGTAAATGTATCTAATGCACTGGAATCTTGCTGCAACCTTTGAATGAGAGTCCACACTTTTTCGTCATTCTTCCATTCATCCCTTGCTTCTATTATCCAATCGGGTTGGATGATTGAGATAGAACAGAGAAGGGCCTCAACATATTCATCCTTTATTAAGAGTGCATCTGCCACAACATTTTGCTTCCCCTTTTTATAGACGATTTCAAAATCATAACCCAATATCTTGGTTACCCATTTTTGTTGTTCTTCTGAGGATAGTCTTTGTTCCAAGAAGTATTTAAGACTATCATGATCTG
>SNQJ01S0028297.1:141582-161754 GCA_010110895.2 Picea sitchensis
TCTAGTAGCCATAGCCATATTTTTACTTTCAACATTTCTTGCCACCTTAAATGCATTCTCCAATGATTTGGGTTCCCAAAGACGAACCTCATGTTGAATGTTATCCTTTAAAGTTCCTATGAATACATCAATCAAGTGTTCATATGGAATATCTGTTACCTTTATATTCAATCTTTGGAAGTTCTCAATGTGCTCGATAACTGAACCCTTTTGCTTGAGATTTATCAATTGGTTGAAGAAGGTATTTCTCCTTGTATCCTCATAGTGTGCTATCATTTCTTTCGTGAAAATTGTCCAAGTGACAAGTGATTTGCGAGAACAAAGCCATCGATACCATAAAAATTGATTGGGTTCTAAATATAAAGAAGCAATTCATACCTTTTTTGTATGTGGCACATTATGTAGATCAAATAATTGCTCCATCTGAAGTATCCATGTGATTGGGTCCTTGCCATCAAACTTCCTCATATCAATCTTAGGAACATGGTTGGTCTTCAACCCAAAGTTGGAGTTTCTCCATTCTTGATTCACCTTCCTTGTGTTCTCATCATGAATTTCACGGGATACATTTTCACTTTCAGGTGTCCTCTCTATTAGGAAATTTTTCAATCCTTCCATGATATCCCCTTTTGAAGCGTCCATCTTAGTATTTATTGCCTCAAACTTAGCTTCTATTGAATCCATCATCTTTTGTAGTCCATATTTTGTTACTGTCTTCTTTTGTAAATCATTTATGTCCCTATGCATTTATTCACCTTCATCAAGAGTCCAAGTAGGATTGTCTGGAGGCTTATTTGGTGTAGAAGTTCCCTTTTTTAGTGGCATGTTGGCCAAGTATCACTTTAAACCTTGATTTTGAGGTGGTTTTGCTAAACAATCTTCCTTTTATTGTATCTCCAAAATTTCAGCCCTTATGAGTATGAAATTTTATTTTTTATAGGTCTCTGATATTTCTTCTCTTCAATGCCACAATTCTGATAAAAATTGGATGTGCCAAGTGGAATTTACGGTAACTTCCCCACAACTTTCTGATTTTTGGCCTTTCCAGGAGATATCACTTGTATAGCGTGCCTCGCACAAAAAAATTGATATAAAATTCTGAAACTCGTACCAAAACTAATACGGTCTGTCCACTATGAAATGCAACTTGTCTCACTCAATTTGGATATTCTAGGAAGAATTTATGATTGTTTTACCTATAACACCTGCTTGAGACTAGTCAACAGCACTAGTCAGATACCCTATCTTCCACCGGGTGTATCTACAAATTTATGATGACCCAAAACCTTAAATTTCTACCATGGATACCTTACTAATGTTTTAGAATATACTCCAGATTTCAAGGTCTGAAACATTACAGAAAACATTTTATAGTGAAAGTTGCACAATGAATCAATTCAGGATGATTCAAGAACCCTATCTTACAAAGGCTATATCTCCGAGAGTATAAGGCCTCATGTGTTGAATTGTTAACCCAACGTAACTTGATCCATCTACTAAATATTCTCTAATACGTTCCTTTTGAATCGTTGTAGAAAAAAAGTTATAGAGAAAATTCCACGGTGTCTTAGATGTAGTAGTGAAACCCCAAGACCTTGAGCTCCAATACCATATGTTAAGAATCAAATATCAATATAGCATAGAAAAAACTAAAAATGAGTACTCAACGCCTTTAAAAAGAGATAATTTTAGATAATAATCCTCTTCAAGGGGGAAACCTCCTTTTACCCCACATAAATGTTCAAGTACAAGATGATTCCAAATGAAAATGTCTCCTTGGTATATATAGGAGACGAGGAGGTATAATTACAACTAATGGAATAAAGTCGACATAAATAAAATAACATTAATAATGTAATATGCCCCAATTAATGGGTAATGAGCTAATATTAGGGCTTAACACGTCCTGTATGAGTCCATTCATTAACTCGCACACAAATTGATTCTTGGAATATTCCACCAATAGATGATATTTCTAGTTAGTGGAAATCTCCATGAGGGAACATGTTGTCGGTCTCCTAGAAGGGCATCGACAATGACATTCTTCTTTCCCTTCACATACTCAATATCAAAGTCATATGCATGTATCTTGTTGACCCATTTCTGTTTCCTTTCATTCAAATGCTTCTACTCTAGGAAGTACTTCAAACGTTTTTGGTGAGTTTTACAAATCGACCACCCACTAGATACTACCTAAATTTCACCAACGCATGTATGATGGTGAGCATATATTTTCCATAAATGGAGTAGACTCTATTTATGTCTCTAAGATTCCAACTCTAAAACACTATTGGTTGTTTATTCTGCATCAGAACTACCCCAATACCCTCACCTAATGCATTGCACTCAAGTACAAAGGGATGACTCAAATTAGGAAGTGCTAACACTGGACAAGTGCTCATCACCTCCATGAGCCTATAAAATGCCTTGTGTTACCCCTTTGTCCACTTGAACGCTCCTTTATTCGTAAGGTCTATTATTGGTGCACACAACTGTGAAAATCCATTAACAAACCTATTCTAGTAGTTTCATATCGCAAATAACCCACATAACTCTATGACAGACCTAGGTGTGGGATAATCGAATATGGATTGGATCTTCTCCTGGTGTACCTGTACCCCCTACACATTGATCACATGGCCCAATTATATAATATTTTTTATACCAAAATCACACTTGGACTCTTTGGCATATAATGATTGTTCTCCCATAATACTCAAAAACTCATCCAAATGCCTCAATTTCTCCTTCCATGTCTGGTTGTAAATAAGTAAGTCATCAAAGAATCACCAACAAGAACTCCCTAAACTATTTGTTGAAGATATGGTTCATGCATGACTGGAAAGTGGCAAGAACGTTGATCAACCCAAATGGAATGATAAAAAACTCGTAATTCCCATAGTGACACATCAAAGTGGTTTTGTGAACATCTTGCTCACTGACCTTGATCTGATGGTAGCCTAATCGAGGAAAAATCTTAGAAGAGTACACTTCCCCATGCAACTCATCTAGAAACTCATCTATCCTAGGAATAGGGTAATTTTTATTTATTGTCTTCTTGTTCAAGGCCATATAATAAATGCACATCCTCGTTGTGCCATCCTTCTTCTTGACCAAAACCAGTGATGAAGCGAATGGGATAGAGCTACAGATGATATGCCCCATCTCCAACAACTCCTTAATGTTATTTTTTCATCTCATAATTAAACTTTTGTGGGTTCCTGTATGGGGTAGTAATAATATTTTTGTCCCCCTCCTCTAGGTCAATGATATGCTCAAATCCCATGTTTGTAAGTCTCCCTAGTGGAATCTCCCCAAATACTTGATCATGTTTTCTCAGGAAAGTCTGGATGTCCACATGACATTGTTGGTTGTTATCTGAATATTTCTGAGCAGTGATCAATCACTTTGATGCATAAGATACATGTCCATACCTGAAGATCCCCTCCATTCACTTGGCTGAGACAATCCTAGGAGCATCACTAGTCATTCCCCTCAATACCACCTTCCTCCCATCTGCTTCCCTAAACTATAACTTCATAGTTTGATAATCAATTGAATGTTTCCATAAGGAAACAAGCCACTAAACACCCAATATGATGTTAGTATCTGGAACCTTGCCTATAAGGAAGTCATTGGTCACTGTGTAGTTACCCAATGCTGCGTTCAACTATGTAATCTTATTTTTGCATGGAATTTTTGTTCCTACCACCCACCACTACATCAAATCCCTAAAAGTCAACTATAGAAATACCTCTCCTAACCCCCAAAGCTAGGTCAATAAAGTTGTGGGTTTAACCACCATCAATTAGCACTGTAACATGATATCCTTGTAATGCCCCATGGACCTTGAACGTTTAGAATCTAGGAACACCTGCTAGAGTGGAAATAGCCCCATTCTTGACCTCCTCATGTGGTTACTCATCAAATGGACTAYCCTTCTCACTAACATGTTCCTTCCTTGTCTCCTCCTCTCCATCACTATCTGAAAACACCTCTTTATAGTGCACATTTACCTTTTCCATACACATGTGACTAGGTTCACAAGGTTCCTTACAACTGAAACATAACTTATTTCTCCTTAGTTCCCTCCAGTCATCATCATCCAACCTATCTCTCCCAGTCCACTCTTTTTGGAAAGGCTTCTTCTATTTATTCTTCTGAGAGATGAAAGGTTTAGAAGGAATGTTTTTCTTAGAGACAATTTGCTCCATGTCCCTTGTCCTAGTAATGGAATCCTATAAATATTCTAGTTTGAAGGATTTAACCAACCCCCTAAAGGGTTCGAATAGTCCTTCAGTAAAGAAAATGATCAATCTGTGCTCAAATATATCTGTCACCATGATTTTCACCCTATGAAATTCTGAAATGTAAGCATTTTTCATCCCACTCTGCTTGAGTTGTGCTAACTCCATGAAGTACAATTCTGGATATCTCCTATCAAAACGGTCCATAATTCTCTGAGTGAAGTCCAAGTAGGACGTAGTAACTACATGACCCAATCTAGCTAGCCCATGGTAACACCATTCCTGGGATTATACATCCAAGTGAAAAATGGCATACTTGATGGCCTTTGCTTATGTCATGGGGTTGAGTTGGAAATAGTATCCAACTTATGTACCCACACCATAGCTGTGGATTTGCTAGACCCATCAAAGTACAAAATGGATAACTTCCCCACTTTCCTCTGCAACTCCCACCTTTTTTTACCCCTATTGAAATATCTAGGCCTATTCATGTACTTAATAGTATAGAAATCATGTAAAGACATGGTTTCCTAAAACTACTCCCCTAAAGTTTGATACTCCCTCAAACACTCTATAAAATATTCTCCCTTTCCTTCTTTCCCCTGATTTGTGACTTCTTGTTCATCCAAAAACTTAGGCATGTGTGTTCTAGGGGTCGCTCTACTACTAGAACTAATGTGATTCCATGTAGGGACATGAGTATGGATCCCCTCTGCATGGTTTCCATTATGTCCATGGTTTCCATTAGCTCCCCTTGAACTATCATTAACCACAATGTTTTGGTTCCCTTGAGTGTTTTCTACAAGCTGAGTTATAATATCAACCATTTTTTGTTGTCCCCTTTCTAAGTTACCTTACACCCTTACTATGTCATTTTGTTTTCTCACCATATCATTCAATATGTGTATAGCGTTGTCAATTTGATGCTCATTTTTGGCCCCGATATCTTCCTCTCCGTCTAATTTTAATTGGAAGATGTTTCCAGCTCCCTTATACCTCCTTCTTTTGTAGGTAATGTGTGCCCCTTCACCTGGAATAATCAAGTATCATGTAATGGACAAGATGGCAGGAAAACCCAACTTTGATACCACTGTAATATCCCTGACTACAATGGTAATGGATTTTTTCTTATTGTTGTAGGTCTATATTGTTTTTTTGTCTTAGATATTTCATCAAACAATTGGTTGACCTGTAAAATATTCATTGTATGAACCTCCTTACTGTTGGTCATAACTTATTTATGTTGCAAAGGATATGTCAAACACCTTGTAGTCTCCCTCAACACCCAATCAAATCAATCCTTAATGTTGTTGTATTGTTTGGGATGGTTTTTTGGTTGTATTTTTATGCATTTGTTGAGATAGGAGTTTTGACAAATAGTTTGTAATGTTTCCAAACACACTTGGTGCAAAATGTGTATAAAAAAAAGAAAATAAAATGAAAAGGACTTTAAATAACAACGAGAAACATAGCGAATAAGTCTACTTTATTAATAATCAATTCTTGAATAATATATCATGGAACAACTCACAAATTGTCTTGATCAACATTGGTATTTTGATGGCAACTTTGGCTGGAAGGAAGAAGAAAAATCTATGGTTTTAGCAGCACCAAATCCCCACAAATTGGCTGATATGATGGTCACCTCTCCAAAACTTTGCTATCCATATAATAATTGGTCTACTTGAGGATGGCGTAACCCATTTGTGAATCAAAACTCAACCCATATTTGAAGTGTCTTTCCTAGCTAAGGAAATATGGCACCCAACAACTATAATTCAACCCCAACAATAAGTAATGGAATCCAACAGTTGTAACTCGACCTCCACGATAGGTATAATATGCCCAACAAGGAGAAATAGCACCCAACAATTGTAAATTTGGTCCAATAGTAAAGATTCAACCTCTTCCTAAGAGTACGACCCTCACAATGAGAGGAATGGCCTCCATAAAAAAGGGTATGGCCACCACAAGGATCCATTTCTGCAATTTGTAAAATCAACCTCCCAAAAGATAGACTATGCCTCCCACAAACAAACTCAGCCACTATAACCATAAATTTCTTGTTTCCACAAAATTCAAGAACCCTGCAAAGTAAGTGTATCTTTAGCCAATGGAAAACCTATGTGATTCTCCCATTATATTGGCTAGGGTGGAATATTTCACGACTGAAACCAACAATGCCCAAGGGTTTTGCTACAAAACCATAGCAAGACAAGCCACAAGGTCTCTCTCCAATTAGATTAGTAAAATTATCAACATAATGAGGGAAATGAACCCTCCTCTCTCTTTTATCCTTCTCAACCTTCTTTTTCCCAATTTCACCCTTTTTGTGACCTTTTTACCTTTTTAAATTTTAATAAAGTGACTTTATAATTATTTACTTTATTTTTATCGAGTCACTTTTTAATTATTTAATGCCATTTTATAATGTTTCATTTTCTCTAATGACTTCAAATAATTATTAATTCCCTTTTTTTTTTATCAACTATTGTCTACAAGAATCAAATGGACCACTAAGTAGTCTTCCTTGGGAAATAATTTAGAAGGAGACATTACATCATCAGTCAATACAAGACTTTCAGGTACCAGCAACATAACTATTTGTTTCTTCATTTTATGCTTGCACATGTATTTATTAATGTTGGGGGGTTAAGAACCATATTTCATTTAGAGTTGACAAAAATAAAACCAAAAGCATCAACATATCAATCCTCATCCAAGTCTAAATAAGGTATCACCGGAGATGCTTTGAGGATCATAGAGATCATCTGGTCTTGTGTCGAGGATGAAGGGATGAACAGATAGATATCCATTCGGGTTGACATTCATATAATGCATTGTAAGTTACTTAGTTGATAACAAAACATTATGTCAGTAACACATGCATTCAAACACATAATTGACACATCATAGGTTCAAAATCAGTGCATCTTTATTAACATCCTCATTCCGTCAGTCAAATGAATACATTAAGAAAATCACATATCGATAGCAATAGAGTCTAATATTCCCTCAGATAATTCCTTATATTTACAATACAATTAACCATGTGCATCCTTCCATACCCCTTGACATATGACATAATCAGACTTTAAAACAGAGACATTAAAATACTATAGAGGCTCAAAGTGAGCTCTTGAACAATGAGAAACCAACAGTAACTAAATGAATCAACAACAACCTTTTTTTTGTCATACTTGCTTCCTTTTATATCCTTCTTGGCTCTAGATCTCTATCTCTCTCATCTTGGCTTCAGTCACTCATTTGAATGTCAATATCGCACACTTATGTCACATGCTTATGTTCCACATAGATTTTCTGGAATTAGAGAAATCTTAACTACCTTTCCATATCATCTTCTATATCCTCCACATTTTCTTATGTTGCTAGAAGTAATCATTTGAAGAGATTTCCTGAAGATTCCTTTCTTGATTTCGGCATGCATCTTTTTTATTTTTCGGCATGCATTGGAAAAACTAGACTTTGACATGCATTACCAAAACTTGTCAAAATTTGATCTGGCATGCGCTTCTTGTCACTCCTCGTGCCTCTTCTTGGGAGCGCACAAAATTGGAATTAGCACACACAACTTCGTTTGTGCGCATGTGCGATAATTAGACATGTAACCTTTCATTCTGAATGAATAAGAAAACAAGAGAGCAGAACACTCAAAGGAATGTTGGTTTTCTTGATTAAGGGTTTCTAGGGTAAAATATTGGTGTACTGTGTGATTGCTTGTTTTCTTTTTCATTCTTGATCAAATTCTTCTTCTCTTCTGCTAGGATTAGTGTGGAAGTGTCATGCATTTTCTGACATGTGGTATTAGAGCTTAGATCTACCTGACAAGTGAGTTATCAGAGAGGTGTAATTCTTTGGCGTGTATACTAGATCTTGATCTGCAAATCTTGAATCTCATAACTAAACCCTAGGTACAATAAGAGTCGTAAGTAATAAAAAAATTTAAAGATCGCCGCAAAGAATGGCGATCAATTCCAAAATAGAGATGGAAAGATTCAATGGCCAAAATTTTGAGCTTTGGAAGCTTAAAATGGAAGATCTTCTTGTGGATCTAGAACAATGGACAATGGTTTGTCCAGGTACCCAGCTGACATGCATGTCAACGGAAGAATGAGAGGAATTTGAAATAAAAGCAAGAAGTGTGATTCAGCATTGTCTTGCAGATTCGGTGCTACTGAATGTCTCGGGTGAATATCCGGCCAAGAAACTGTGGGACAAGTTGGGAATCTTATACCAGTCGAAATCTCTGGTAAATAAGTTGTTTCTGAGAAAGAAATTGTATCTTCTAAGTATGGGTTATGACAATTCGACAATTGAGCATTTAAATGCATTTAACACCATGTTAAGTCAATTATGGTTTATGGATATAAAGATCATTGATAAGGAGAAGTGTATCATCCCATTATGTTCTTTTCTAGACTCCTGGAATAACTTAGTCGTGGCTATTAGGAGTAATACAACCACACTAGCACTAGAGGATGTGGTTGCTTCTCTGTTGTCAAAATAAATGAGAAGGAATAACATGGAAGGATTGACCAAAGATGTTATGGTAGTGAGAGATCGACCGATAGACAGAGATAAAGGCAGATTCTCCGGTATAAAGTTCAAGTCGAAGGGTAGATCTAAATCCCCGGTTCATTCGGTGTGAAGATGTTGGAAATGTGGTAAAGTTGGGAATTATAAAAAGGAATGTAAGTCAAAGGTAACATAATTCAGTGTTGGATCCGATGAGAAGCAGTCGACTAAGAGAAAGATGACCTAAAAAATCGGAGGTGATGTGTACTTGGCATTGACCAGTATACAATCGAATCAATATGTTTGGTTGATTGACTCAGGAGCATCCTATCATATGACACCACATAAAGAATGGTTCTATGAATATGAAGGATATGATGGGGTTGACCTATTCTTGGGGGGCGAATCAACAACCAAAATTTTTGGATGGGGAATATTCCAACTGACACTGCAGGATGGGAGGAAAAGAACCCTTCCAGGTGTGCTACACATTCCAAGTTTGGAAAGAAACTTGATATATGTAAGCAAGATGAGTGATGCAGGCATGCATACTCTGTTTCAGAAGGATTCGTGCAATATGGTCAGAGGTGCGATTCTCTTAATGCGAGGAGTTCAGATTGGTACCTTGTACAAGTTGTTAGGTAATGTTGACTCGATTGGATGCAACAACATCGTTGCTCCTAAAATTGACTCAACTGGATGCAACAACATCGTTTCTCCTGAAATTGACTCGATTGCAAATCAAATCGAATCAATGTTGATACAACTCTATTCGACTCGAGCCAAGTTGGTTCAAACTGACTCAACAAGACATGATGAAATCGACTCAACCAGGTTATGGCATGAGAGGATGAGACACATTGGAGAAAAAATACTTCGAGCTATGAAAAGAAAATGTATGGTCAAAGGTTTTCCTGAATGCGGTTTAGAAGTCGACTTTTGTAAACATTGAATATATGGTAAATAAAGTCGAGTGAGTTTCCCATCTTGAGCAACAAGGGAAAATGGGATTCTAGAACTGGTGCATAGTGATGTGTTTGGCCCGATTACAATGCTTTCACTTGGTGAATCCATGTATTATGTCTCCTTCATAGATGATTTCTCCAGGAAGACATGGATATATTTCCTAAGGAAGAAATCTGATGTTTTCAAGAGATTTAAGGAGTTTAAAGCTCTTGTGGAAAACCAGACAGAGAAGAGGATTAAAGTGTTGAGGATTGATAATGGTGGTGAATTATGTGGAAAAGAATTTGATCAGTTCTATAATAAGTGTGGCATAGAATGCCAAAATACCACACCATATACCCCACAAAAAAATGGATTTTCTGAGAGAATGAACATAACATTGATGCATAAGTCAAGGAGCATGCTCAGTGGTGTTGGGATCGTACAAGAATTCTAGGTGGAGGTAGTCGATACTGCAATATATCTGGTAAATATGTCTCCTTCGTCGATGCTAGTCAACACGAATCCAAATGAGGTATGGTTTGGTAAGAAGCCTTCGATGGCACATATCAAAGTATTTGGCTGTGATGCATTTGTGCATGTTCCCAAGGAAAAGAGGAGAAAGATGAAAAAGAAGGAAATCAAATGTATTTTCAATGAGTATAAATAAGGGATGAAAGGATATAAGCTTTTGGGATCCTGTATCAAGGAGAACAGTGTACAATCGAGATGTGGTTTTCAGAGAATTTGGAGGTAAATCTGAGCCCGAGGAACTTGTTCAGACTAAGAGTTATCCTGATAAAGTATGGTTTGAACTAAGGAATGAAGAAGATGATTTAAATGAGTTGACTAGATTTGAGGAAGAGGTGGAAAAATTGACTCTGATGATAAGGAGGTTAGAAATAGTAATAAAACCAGTTGAAAGGTATAGTCTGATTGACTTTCATTCTTCATTCGTTTTAAATTCCATCGACAATGAGCCCAAGTCAGTCAGTGAGGCAATCGACTCAACAAAGGGTAAAATCTAGAAGGACGCCATGGTCGAAGAGATGGAATCCTTGTACAAGAATGAGACATGGGATTTAGTCAATTTACCTAATGGAAGAAATATCGTTGGTAGAAAGTGGGTATTCAAGAAGAAGATGAATGGCCCAAGTCAAGTAAATAAGTTCAAATATCGACTGGTAGTGAAAGGATATTCTCAAGTCAAGGGAGTTGAATTCAGTGATATTTTTTCCCCTGTTCCAAAACTAACTTCCATTAGAGTACTGATGTATCTGGCTACAACATTCGATCTGGATATAGAACAAATGGATGTGAAAACAACGTTTCTACATGGGGACTTGGAAGAAGAAATCTACATGAAACAACCCGAAGGATTTGTAGTAAAGGAAAAGTAAGAGTTAGTGTGAAAACTCAAAATATCCCTTTATGGTCTAAAGTAATTTCCAAGGATGCGGTACCAAAAGTTTGACACTTACATCCTTAGTATGGGATTTGTTAGAAGCAAAGATGATCATTGCATATATTCCAAGGAAGAAGGTGGGTGTTTCATATATGTATCTTTCTATGTCGATGACATGTTGCTGATTGGAAACAACATGGATGCAATAAAGGAGGTGAAGAGGCAACTATCCTCCAAGTTTGACATGAAGGATCTCGATGCAACTAACTTCATTCTGGGAACATAGACTAAGAGAGATCGAGCCTCTAGAAATCTCTAGTTGAATCAAATGAAGTATATTGAAACAGTTCTGAAATGATTCAACATGCAGGATTGCAAACCGATAAAGGTTCCAATTCCAGTGGGAGAAAGGCTTACTGCTAAATAGTGTCCAAAGACATAGGAAGAGGTAGAGGACATGGCACGTGTTCCCTATGCAAGTGTGTATGGTAGTCTGATGTATGTGATGGTCTGCACTCGATCAGACATTACCCATGTAGTGGGAGTGTTGAGCAGGTACATGTCGACACCTATAAAGGAGAATTTGACATCTTTCAAGAGAGTATTTAGGTATTTGTGTGGCACGAAGGAATATGCTATATGCTAACAAGGAAATAATGGAGGTGACAATGGTAAATTATATGTACATGGATTTGTCGACGCCAACTGGGCTAGAGATCTGGATCAATGGAGGTTGACAAGCATATATGTCTTCAAGATGTTCGATGGAGTAATAAGTTGGATGAGAAAGCAACAAGCAGTCGTAGTCTTGTAAACAAAAAAATTCGAATACATGGCGACCACTCATGGAAGAAAAGAGGCAGTATGGATCCAACAGTTGTGTTCAGGAATTAGGTTTGGGCAGAGAGCTATGAATGTAAGTTGTGACAGTCAAAGCACAATATTTATGGCAAAGAACCATGCTTATCATTCAAAGACTAAACACATTGATGTACAATATCATTTCGTAAGAGATATGGTGGAAAGTAACAAGGTGCTCTTGGAGAAAGTAGACACGTTGGAAAACATAGCAGACTTGTTGACCAAGTCTGTGAGTAATGTGAATTTCTCTTGGTGTAGAGAGGAAATGGGAATTACTACCCTGGGTTTGTGAATGAAAGTTCATGAATCTCATGTTTCAACAAAGAATACAACAAGTGGGAGAATGTTGGGTTGTTATATTCTTTGTAGTGAAAGTCTAGTTGAGGTGAATCAAATGATGGTCGAGGTTGAGGTAGATAAACAAAAAGTAGAAGGTCGAGGAAGTCGACCACGTAAATTTGAATTCAAAGATATCGTTGACAAGTCAACTGAAAAGAGGTCAAAATGTGGGTGTGATATGACTGACTAGAGACCGAATGGAGGCCGACTACTAGTCGATTGGTAAACTTGACTTGGAGTCGACTATAATAGAATACCAAGATTTGAGGGATTTGTAGCCAATGATATGCATGGATCTATAACTGCTTTTTGGCACAAATCTTTAGGGTTTTCCCGTTGTAAAGCCTATAAAGAGGTGTGTTGTAAGGTTGAAGAGGTTGTTGCTGTAAGGGGATCTTAGAATACACTTTTGCAGGTTAATGCATGTGTAAGTGTAGGTTGTTGGTTATGCATATGTAAGTTGATTTGGCTACAAGATTGTTCTTTCCTCCGAAAGAGGGTAATATGTCAATTTTGTCTTAGGTGTGGACCAAGGTTAGACATTTAACCTTTTATTCCGAATGAATAAGAAAAAAAAAGGAGAAGAACACTCAAAGGAATGTTGGTTTTCCTGGTTAAGGGTTTCCAGGGTAAAATATTGGTGTAATGTGTGATTGCTTGTTTTATTTTGTGTTATTGATTAAATTCTTCTTCTCTTCTGATAGGATTAGTGTGGAAGTGTCCTACATTTCTTGACAATTTGGCCAACAATTTTGTTGCTAGATTCTAATTATTTCAGGAATAAATAAATAAATTGATCCAGATATAGGAGCATAATGAGCTGATTAATAGACTAAATACAATAAACATAGAGATAAGAAGAATAACACAAATATCTAGTGAAAAATATCTTCTATTAAATAATGAAATAGGTTGAAACTCTAAAACTACAGAACTGAAACTTGCTCGAATGGTGGTAGCGATCTCTAACAAGAGATGTGGTTGCTACGTGCATCCGTATGAGGAGAATGGATTACAATGAGGCTCCATAGGCCCTTTTCATATTACTCATGAATTCTAAAACCCTAGACATCCAAAAACCTGACCCTAGAAGGTGAAATGAAAAATATCATGTGGGCCCAATGGGTAAGTTGGTGTAATTTGGTACCTCAACTTCCTAGGGTCATAAATGTTTCATACGACCTTCGTTTTAGGCGTGTGATAGCTCATTGGAAATGTATTTCAGAGAAATACACATTCTGTAGTCAGACCCTGACTTCGTCTATAGTCTGACTATGGCGAGCCAAAATAACAATGTTTAGGGCCCTAAAACATTCTTGAAAGTACAACAAGATGTGATGACATGAAAACATACAAAATAATCCATTTGGATTAGGAGAGAGGCCACCCATATCCACCTAGAGAATGTGTGAGGCTTCAAACATCCCAAAAAGTGTAGAAATCACAATTATAAAGCAGTACAGAAAGACGTGTTGAACAAAAATGGATAGGAGGAGCCAATTGGAATAGGTGGGTGTCCACCAATATCCACATGGATCAATCCTCTCCCCTTAGGAAGCAATGGTATCCATTGCATTAAGTTCCCCCATTAGGTGAGGAAACTTATGCTGGATTTAGCTCTGGGTGAGCCACTTTCCTTAGTGTAGGAGTTTCCCTACCTTGACAACCCGATAAAGATGGATCCACTGCTGGCAAGTGTCATTGACCTGTGTGTCCACAATTTTATTGATGGATGCTTGTTCCATGCAGTAAGGGTTGATCTATTTTGGCATCACTTGTTTGGCGATATCAGAGGTGTCCAATAATGGTGGAAAATATGGTTGAAGGAGGTCCACATTGAATACTGGATGCAGACCAAGGAAGGGTGGACTGTTGAGCTCAAAAGCATTGCTACCCACAACCTTGGTGATAGTGTAAGGCCCATAATGAAGTGGGCTAAGCTTTCAATGGGGCTTGGTGAGACGCTCCTTCTGCAAATGTAACCAAACTTTGTTGCCAACCTGAAACTGGTGTGGTACCCTGTGTTGATCATGGCGGTTCTTGTACTTAGCATTAGATTTCTAAAAAATCTCTTAGACCTGTTGGAGGATGTGATGAATCCGCTCAATGAATCTGGTGGCTTTGTCACTCACAAACTGATCATGGGAAGAGGTTGTCTATGCGATGGAAAGAGGAAGTGAAACATCAATGGGTCCCAAGAGTTGGAATCCCAGACCCACCTGAAATGGGCTATGGTCAATGAAACTATGGAGAGCCCTATTGTAGTTGTGTTGGACATATGGAAGACTCTCGTCCCATGTGCATGGATTCTTAGAATTGTACATGTGTAGGATGTGCACAATCGTCCGATTGACGAACTTGGTTTTGCCATCGGTTTGGGGGTGGAAAGCAGTGGATTTTGTGAGCTTGGTGTCCAATAGAGACTAGAGACTCAACCAAAAGTTACTGAGTAACTTGTTGTCTCGGTTGGAGATGATGGTTTGTGGTATCTCAAAGTGGACCCGACTCATTCGAAGAAGAGCTTGGTAGTCTCTTCTGCTGTGACATTCTTCTTAGAGGCTATGAGGATGGCCATTTTCGAAAACCGATCAATGACCACAAACACACAATCATTCCCTTGCTTGGTGGAAGGAAAACTAGACATGTAATCCATTGAGATGGATTCCCATGACTTCTCGGGAATAGGAAGAGGGGTGTATAAGCCTTGCTTCTTGATGGCTGGCTTGGAAATTGCATAGGTAGTGCAATATATGATATACTTGCTGACGTCCTATCGAATTTTTGGCCAATAAAAATGTTTCTGAAGAATGACCACAATTTTCTCTATGCCAAAATGTCCTGCCACCCGACTGTAGTGGGCTTCCCAAATAAGCTTTGCATGATCTCTTGTAGGAACATAGAGATGGACCAGGTGGCATAAAAGTTCATCCTGAATGTGAAAATCAGTGATAGTGGAAACTGTACCCAATATCTGATATGTGTTGGTGAAGTTCGGATCTTACTGATAAATTTGGGGCCACTCCAATGCTTCATGTCCACAGGACTGGAGCACAGTGGTGAGTGCAGCCATAGGAGGTCGACTAAGGCAGTAAGTGACATGATTGAAAATACATGTCTTATACTTGATGTTGAGATGGAAATGTTGTAGGTAGGTGGACCACTTCTGATGGTTTTCGTTCTACAATTTCTCCTGTGTCTAGATTAACTATATAGGCTTGTGATCAGTGTGTATGATTGTCTCTTTCCCTAGAATGTAATGTTTCCATTGACGACAGGATTGTACAATGGAATACAATTCCTTGTCATAGGTGGGGTATTTTTGGATAGTATTGGAGAGTGTCTCACTATGGTATGCCATAGGATGCTTGTGCTAAGTGAGAACTGTGCCCACAACATAGTCAGATGCATCATTCTCAATCTCAAATGGGTGTTGCAGATTGGGCAAGGAGAATACTAGAGCTGAGCATAAGAGATGTTTTAGATCATCAAATGCTTTTTGTTTCTCCTTCTCCCATAATAAATTGTCCCTACCACCACCCTTGGTCACCTGCATGAGGGCCCATGCAATATGGGAGAATCCCAACATGAACTGTCAGTAGAAATTGGCTAGATCCAAGAAGCTCCGTAGCTCGGTCAGTGTGATCGGGGCTGACCAGTCACGGATGACTTGGATATTAGCTGGATCAACATGTACCCCATGCTAATAAACAATGTAGCCTAGGTATTTGACCTTGTTCATGCCAAAAGAGAATTTTTCTAAGTTGGCATAAAGCTTGTGTTGTCGTAGAATGCTCAAAACTTGTTGAATATTCCACATGTTCTCCTCCCACGTTCTTCTGAAGATGAGGATGTAATCCAAATATACTACCACACATGAGATGGTGAAAGGTCTCAATAAATCATCCATCAACCTCATGAAAGTGGTTGGTGTTGTAACATCCCTCTCTTGCATGCACTGAGCAGACTTATTCTTTGAGCACACTTGCATGCAAGTGATTCAGTTCATTATACTCTTGGTTATTTTGATTATGATTATGAGATATTATGGATTTGATGATATGTTATTTTTTTTTATTTACATTAACATGTGCTATTGACTGGGTTCTCTTGAGTGTGAAGGAATATGGACGTTAGAGGATGTCAAGGCATCGATGAAACCCCTTGGACTCCGGATCGAGTCAGGGAGTGGACTATTAGGGTTTGAATGTTGTTGATGTGACATATGTACATATGATTAGATATTATGATGTTTATTTTTATCTCTGACATGTTTCATTGATGGATGCAGGTTGACGATAGCTTTCTGACCATATTCAAATTTAGAGCAAAGGGGTCACACATGATAACCAGAGACATTGAGGGAGAGGTGTGGCAGCAGCCATGCCACAGCCTACTAGTACTCCCACCATGGCTCAAATTGTAGGTTAACAATTACCTAGTTCGAGAAGACCCACGATGCCATGAGGAAAGACTGTGACATTCACTCACGATGATTCTAAGGGGGGTGCAATAAGGCAGGGACCTTATTCCTTATAGGCCCTTAGTCTCCCACAAGATCATCTGACGAAGTATTGACTCCAAGGATTTGACGTCTACCAAATTTAGTCAAGAGGCGAGTGGCACCCTTGGAGCATGTAGTGCGTCTTGAAGGGAATGCCACGCAAATAAAACAGAAAGAGGCGAGTGGCACCCTTGGAGCATGTAGTGCATCCTGAAGGTCATGTCGTGATTTTAACTGGTAAGTTAATAAACCTAGCGCCTAGAAAACTATGCCTCCTTAGGACCTGGTCAGCCTTAAAATGAATGATGTGATGAGTAAAGTTTAATAACAAATTTTCCCTTAAGAACTGTTGCCAAGCCTAGTGAATTTAAAACCTAGGTCTAAGTAGAACCTCTAAACAAAAAAAAAACCAATTAAAACATATAACAAGAAGGGGTAAAGAAAATTCAAGCTTTATTAATTAAAGTAAAAGTTTTAATGAAGGTTTAATTATTAAAAGGGGGTAAATGGTTGTTTGTCTAAAATTGCTAATTCTGAACTTAATTAAAAAGGGGGAAACTTAAAGAAAAAGGAAAACCTAAAGAAAAGGGGGAAACTTAAAGAAAAAGGGGAATGTCTAACTTAGTAAAGAATCTAGCCTTTCAAACCTTCTATTTATGAACTCAACTAGGATTTAAGTAAGGTGTAAGTCACTTAAGAATTGTAAGGGAATAATGGGACACCGAGGATAATTTTTAGGAATGCTTTTAGGTAGGTGAAGGAAATAGGCAAATTTAATTAATTAATAAATTGATTTTCTGGTGCAACTAGGGGATCGAGCAGCATGTGTACAGGGGAGGTTTTTCCTAATTAAATAAATAAAACAAGAATCTAATGAGGGTTTGGGAAACTAATCACTTGAAAAATCTATAAAAAGGATGGCGGAGGAGGAGTATGGATCACATCTGGCTTGTGTAACATTACACTGCCGAAATTTTATCTTGACTGAATTTCTCTTGTGGGAGTTGGGATACCCAGCTCGAGTAATGAGTGGTAGATCGACCTTGTGAGGCGAGCTAGGAACTATCATTCTCTAGTATTGTGTCCATGGCCCCTTTGTGGCTCAGGGGGCTTAGGGGGAAGAATACTACCCCAAGTGTTAGTTGGGAGGTAACGGTGAAGTCTCATCAGTTGGCAAGCAGGAGCTGGACGGAGCATGCATGGGACAACGACTTCAAAGCATTCACATTTGGCTATAGTACGCATGTGTGTAGTCTATATTGAATAGTAGTTAAATTCCCTGTATATGCATCTCTCTAACGTCGAAATCACACATGCGTCATTGTGTTAAAAAATTAGTTAATTTTTTGTATATGAATATTTATCCTGGCGAATATACGCATGTGTAATTGGGTGAAAGGTAGTTAAATTCAGTTTTTGCGTCTTCTTGGTTCACCAATATTGGATGCACTACACATTGTATATTTGATTATGTTGAGTATTAAGGAATGCTTTACTGTAATAACAATTGTGGCTTTAAATTTTCTTGGGATGTGTTACTGATTGAGCAGTCCTCCCCAAATCAATTGAACCTTAGCGCACAGATCAATCATAGGGATTCAATCTTTACTGTGTATCGAGTAATGAGTAATGGTTAAAATCTTTTTATCAAAATCTCATGTCACATATAAACGTTCTAAACGTTCTTTTCAACACTTGGTACCAATGGTATAAAGATATGATTTCTTGTATAAATTTATTTCTACAAACTAATTACATTGAATATCAACACCATTAGCTAGACAGTTGAGGAGTAAAAATATGGTTCACAATGTTCCCCTAATTATCAAATTTCCACCACCAACCTCAGTTCTCCATATGTTTTCCAATTTGTCCCTGGCATAACCTGTCACTACTGATATCACTACCCACATTTATTTTTAACTACAACTGTTATCACTGAAATTTCGTCTGCACATGGCGACAAGAACTCCACATCATCAAAACAGCAACGAAGTCACTCATGGCACTGAATTAATTTCACAGCACTCCAGAAGGGCAAAAAACTATACAAAGTAACCAAAAATTGAAGGACGCTTTTCAGCAGCTTGATGCATGTGCATATGCGCGGGACAAAAACGTGTTACTAGCGCATGCGCACACGACGCGTGACTGTCAACACAAAAACCCGTGCATCTGCTAATACGGTACATTAATTGCATAGGTCGGCCTCCCGACCGCCTACGGACCGGCTACTGAGATGATTTGACTCTCAAATCAGAGTTGGCTCTGCAAAATTGGCGGATTAATGACCTAAATGAACCCTAAACAGGTCCCTATTCACACTTGGAGAAGGTTACGTGACCGCCCGTGAAGTTTCTATAAAAGGCCATGAGGGTTCACTATTTTGGCAAGGAATTCGAAGCACTGTTATGCTGTCCAGATGGTTAAGGGCTCCTCCTTTGACAACAACCCATCAGCCGCATTCACCGAGAGTTCTTTCACTGCTCAGTGCAGTTCATCTAATTTTGTAAGGAAAGCATTGTGTTGAGGGCCCCGAAGAGCCTTCCGCTGGAGGGAGAAGGAACCTCTAGTCTCTTTCTTCAGCGTGCTCTGGTTTCACTAATACACCAGCCTGAAACCATTGATGACCCCTGTGTCTTATGTTTGATGTTTTTGTTTATTTTCGCACTGTTATTTATTGTTAGTTGATGTTAGATTGTAGGTTGTTTTGTTTTTGTTAACCCTTTGCTCCACAGCTGTTCTACTCTGTTGAACCCAACAGGGTATGCAAGCGCTCTCCATTTTCTCACCTGGTGACCATTTGAACGTGAACAGACTGGCGACTCCACTAGGGAGTTAGGTATAAAATCCTCCCTCAATTGGGTTTAATACGCTTTCCTTTTTGTTTTATTAACTTGCAGGGACACAAACCGGCCTCCGCCGACCTGCGAAGCAGTCGATTCACAGGAGAATCGAGAGAAATTTCTTTTTCAGTCACTTATCACAAGCGCGCGGGTTTTCCACCACACAGACGTGCGCATGCGCTTGGGTTCTTAATACGGGCCGCGTGCAGGTGCCACATACGCTTCTGTCTATGCTAACAGTCGCGCATTGGAACTAAATTTTTCATTGTAAGAGTTTTTGATGTGGGGAAAGTCAGTTTCCTTCTCAAGAATGATGTCATGCATGCTCTAAATACTGCACCACTTAGAACCCTCAACTTATAAAGGGGATAGTCAAACAAACATAGGCACTTAGGTGGATAAAAATCATTTTTCCCTTATTTGATTTTCGCCACGTGGATGGCTTGCTTTGATTTATAATCTAAGTTGAACATCAAATTGTAATCACATCTA
>SNQJ01S0028297.1:168204-206279 GCA_010110895.2 Picea sitchensis
TATTTCTCTTATATCTCCTCCAACCAAGGGCAGTCTTGAGTCATCCCACTTCTTGACTTCGTCCATGTACCTCTGCCACTTCCTCACCTCAGTAGATTCCACGGAGCACCTTTTTGCTTCTGGGAGTCGCGTCCCCCTTTTGTTGACATCAGCACACTTTTCCAGAAGGGCGACAGTATCTTGATTCTCATTCTCTATTTTAATGAGAGATCTCGGATGGCACAAGGTGAAACACCATTGATCCCTGCTGTCGTTGGCCCCCATAACAGTCGACGCCAACACTCTCTCATGTTATGGTGGGTCTTACTTTGCGACTGTTGCAGTTATTTTTGTCATCTTCCGAAGACCTCTGAACGTGGTAGGGCCATCAATGCCCACATCATCGTCGCTGCTTATTACAGCGACCATTGCCGGTTATTCAGAGTATGTTCCTTTGCAGAATTGTCTTCTGCATTTATCATTACCGCCCCTGAGGGCGCTGCAGTTGTCTACACCAACACTTCCATCATCTTTTTTCAGAGTTACATCATATGAGCATGGGGCATGCCCGCCTCGTTTGTACACAATTGTATATTTTTTCTCTGCACGTCTCTCAGAAGGTCAAGATACCAGTTCCTTCTCTCTCCAACAGATCGCTCTGAACGGTCCCACTCTTGCTTTCCCTTACAACCACATTCTCAGTAGAAGAAACATTGATGGATTTCGGCTATACGTATGCTCCTAACCTCATCCATCAGGGAGCATCTGTTATCACTGAAATTTCGTCTGCACATGGCGACAAGAACTCCACATCATCAAAAAAGCAACGAAGTCACTCATGGCACTGAATTAATTTCACAACACTCCAGAAGGGAAAAAAACTATACAAAGTAACCAAAAATTGAAGGGCGCTTTTCAGCAGCTTGATGCGCACGCATATGTGCGGGACAAAATTGTGTTACTAGCGCATGCGCGCACGACGCACGACTATCAACACAAAAACCCGCGCATCTGCTAATACGATGCATTAATTGCATAGGTCGGCCTCCCGACCGCCTACGGATTGGCTCCCAAGATGATTTGACTCTCAAATCAAAGTCGGCTCTGCAAAATCGACAAATTAATGACCTAAATGAACCCTAAACGGGTCCCTATTCACACTTGGAGAAGGTTACATGACCGCCCATGAAGTTGCTATAAAAGGCCATGAGGGTTCACTATTTTGGCAAGGAATTCGAAGCACTGTTATGCTGTCCAGATGGTTAAGGGCTCCTCCTTTGACAACAACCCATCATCCGCATTCATCGAGAGTTCTTTCACTGCTTAGTGTAGTTCATCTCATTTTGTAAGGAAAGCATTGTGTTGAGGGCCCCGAAGAGCCTTCCGCTGGAGGGAGAAGGAACCTCTGGTCTCTTTCTTCAGTGTGCTCTGGGTTCACTAATACACCAGCCTGAAACCATTGATGACCCCTGTGTCTTATGTTTGATGTTTTTGTTTATTTTCGCAGTGTTATTTATTGTTAGTTGATGTTAGATTGTAGGTTGTTTTGTTTCTGTTAACCCTTTGCTCCACAACTATTCTACTCTGCTGAACCCAATAGGGTATGAAAGCGCTCTCCATTTGCTCACCTGGTGACCATTTGAATGCGAACAACAGCCACAAAACGTCAATACAACCAAATGTGTAGTATAAATTGTATAAACTAAATGCGGTCTGATCGTCTGCAATGGTGGCCGCTTACACGAGGCATGGATTCTATGAGGAAGCCCTGGATATTTATTGATATGCAAACAACCGGTGCTCAACCCAACCATTTCACATTCACCAGCATTCTCTCTGCCTTTTCCCCACCTGCAGGAGACTAGGACGTCGACCCTGCGTTCTACTTACTCTGGAAGAAGCCATCTTGGGAGAACGATTGCAACCAAACTGTGTTCAACGCAGCTATCCTCGCAGGTTCCCAAGCGTGTGGAACCTCTGTGATTCTGATGTATATTAATTTCATTTCATTTCTTCCTCTACAAAATTACTTAAAATGTGAATGACGTGAAGAAATGAATTTATCTGAATCAATTAAGGAATTAATACATTGCAAAGGTAATTGGTGAATTGTGTACTAAGGAGAAGTTTAAATTGTTAATTAAAGAAATTTTAGATGATAAATTGTGAATGGAATGGGGTGGAATTTGTGGCATTACCTCTGTGGTTGACTGTCTAATTAGCGCTCCCATTTACCCATCGATTGGCAGTGATTTGTTATGGCTGAGACGTCAGATTGGAGTAGTAATGGCAGCGCGACTTCCCTTGATTTATGCTCTGCAATTTCTGAGCATGACATTGGCGGTTTTGGGACAAATTTCGATTATTGACATTCCGTCTTCTAACTAATTATAATCCACCATTCAACTCTTTATTGTTCTCTTGATTGGAGAATATCCTTTTACGGACAATTGGCAGGTTTTATAACTCTTTTTCCGAGACCCCTGTGGTTAAGCGCCCCCATCTTTTAATCTCCTTGAATAAATACACAACAAATATTTAAACATGCAGATATAATAATTAACTCCAGAGGTTTCGAATATCACCAAGAGAATTAATTATCATATAATTATAACCTTTGTATAATGATGATGACTGAGATGACTTAGTGGTGGCAGCTCATGACAGTGAGGTATTTAAGACAACACATTCTTGAACGATTAAAACATTGATGTATTTACCAGCCTAGTGGTTTTAATGGTTTTAATTGGGTTAATTGTGTAATTACCAGCTTACTTTTTTAATTAGTTGGGCATCAACTTACTTGGATCCATTTTAACTATTATTTTAGTAGCTACTTAACAGTTAAGCATGACTAACTGCTTTACTAGTTTAATAGTTTTGCATCCGCCTTATTAAGTTCAGTTTCAACTGTTATATAACAATTTATTGTGGAAATATCATATGGCCTTTATCCTTTCTAATAGATCCATTGTGTTTATTAGTTTAATGAGTTCAATGGTGTTTGATTTTATCACTTGTAGTAGATTTATTGCCTTTACAGTACGGAATTAATAGGGAATTAATAGGACTTGTTGAATTCATTAATGTCGTCAAGGGGATTCCCATATGGTAATGGTAATTATTAATTATAAGTGGTTTATTCCTCTTATTGTTTAAAGGAAGGTAGGGAAGCCTTGATAATTGTTAATTAAATATTATACAGGTTAGATAATAATTGTTTAATTTATATGATCTTCCATTGTACTGTTAAATAGATCTTATGGTGGAGTGTTGTTTATGCTTTTAAATTTTATAGATATTTTACTTGAATAATAAACCCTTGAATGAAAGGTACATGTTTCTTAAAGTTGGTTAGTTTCCTTTTCTGTTAGATGGTGGTTGGTTACTAATGTTGTGAATTAAACCTTATGTTCATAAATTGCTATTGATTTACACCTAGTCGTTGTGACCAATTAATTGTGTTGATTATAGTCACCTTGCTTCCATTTTTTCTTTATTTATTGAGTGCCTTTGTCTAACGACGTCGTATAATGTATGTCAATGCCAGTTGGATTTCAAGCACATTGGATTTCATGTTGGGTTGAAGGTTTAGAAATTTTTGTTTGCACATGGGTCCCTAGCGCCTTTGTCGCAACGTGGCAACGTGGTACCTTATGATTGGGTCATTGCACGCGCTAATCAATAAGCGCATATGAAACCTGAATTAGGATCATGTGCCTCCTGATGTGCATGATGTTGTTGTATTTATGGTTGTACTTTTTTTTGTAACTTTTATTGTGATTGTCTCCCACTCATTGGGAAGGTTCTAGTGATTGGTCATCGAAGTTGTTGTGTTTGGATTGATTGATGTGTATTTTAGATTAGTAGGAATGATATTTCTTGTGTCGAGAGGGATGTAGTCACCTCCTTTTTCCTCAGAACAGTCACCAGCCTTGAGACCTTAAATGGTCAAAATTGATGGGAACTTGGGCTTGAGCGTTGCTTATGTGTCCTGGAGGTCCTAACCTTGCAGGGTAGGATGGGAAAGTAGTCATTCTTATTTTGTCTAATTGATTTTCGTATGTTGCATCTAGCTGGAGGATGTGCTAGTATGTTGGGTCATTAAGTTGTTTGTTGCCTGACTTGCATGCATTGTGTTCATCATCGATTTGCGTTGATTGACTATTGTCATTATTACTTCCTTCTTTAGAAACAAAAATGCACCTTGTTATGTGTTGCATGTTGTCCTAAAGATTGGGGTCGTTACAAGTGCATTTGTTAAGCCAAAGGGCATGAATAGCCATTCGTAGAGACCTTCTTTATACTTGAAGGATATCTTACAACATCAGTTGGTTTGATGGGAACCTGGTGGTAGCCAGAATTCAAGTCAATCTTGCTGAAGAAATTTCCCCCCTTGAGTTGGTCAAGAGGGTCATCAATCCTAGGAATGGGGTAGCAGTTCCTGAATGTGATTTTGTTTAAGGATCTGTAATCAATGCAGAGTCACCAAGTCTCATCCTTCTTCTGCACTAGTACAATTAGGCTTCCACAAGGGGAGGAGATGGGTCTGATGTGCCCCTTTTGAATAAGTTCTTAGATCTGATGCCTAATTTCGTCATTCTCCATCATGGAGCATTGATAGACTGGCCCATTAGGTAGTGGTGCACCAAGGGTCAGATCAATGGGATGCTTGACTTGGCAGTGTGTTGGTACCCCTGTAGGTGAGACAAAGATGTCTATATATTCTTCCAGGATCCCGTCCACTTTCTTTTGCTGCAAAGAGAGGCGTTGTGTAGAGGCCACAGATGTGGCGATGACATTATGCTTACTATGAGCATGGATAAAAAAGAAGATGAACTTTCCGGTCTGTGAAATGAACTTACTGCATTTCTTAGCATAGATTAAAGAAATAGCAGTAGGCGGTGCCACCTCTGATATCCTGTACAATTGTCTACCCAAAGTAATTATAACACTATGGGGTCTAGACTCATACACAACATGACGCTTCCACAAATATGGTTGTCCTAAAAGAACATCACAAACTTCAAGGGGATAAATATCACACAGTACCTCATCTTTGAAAGGTGTGATGTCGTAGGGAAGACGACATTGTTGGCTGATGTGGAGATCTCTTCCTTGATGAAGCTAGTCGATGGTGTAGGGTTGTGGGTGCAATCTCGTTGGCAGGTCCAACCACTTGAATACCTCTGCTAAAATAGGGTTCTTTTGACTACAGTTGTCAACAATGAAATGAATCAGAGCACCCTTGACCCACATCTGTGAGTGAAAGAGGTGTTCCCCTTCCTCTGGTTCTTCTAGTTTTCTTAGCCGGACTTTCATGGTAGCGACTGTGGCACTGGGTTCAACATCGATAATCTGCTTCCCTCCTTCATGATTTGACTCAAAATGAGAATCGAACTCTGACTCATAATCCTTTAGATCGACCACAAGGGAATTCTTGGAGCATCATTCGTCAATGTTTTGCCAAGGAATTTTATGGTACTCACACCATTTTACTGTGTCCTTCTTTGTATTTTTGTTTCCCTTCTTGTGTTGCGGCTTGGATGGATTGTCCTGAGGGAGACCATATCGACTTGGTCCCTTGTTGTGTGGGTTCGATCCAGCTTTTCCCTACTTTGATTATGAGGGGTTTGCAGATCCAAACTCACGTCCTTTTTGCTTAAATTTTTGCTCGATCTTGACAACAGATCTATAAGTCGTGCCCAACGAGGTGATGTCCAGGAACTTGATTTATGTTTTAATGTATCGATGAAAACAACCATGGTATTTGAGCACTAGATTACACTCATAATATTTTATACCTAATTTGGTGCGTAGGGTATGGAAAATTTTGGTGAAGTATGGTACTTTCTTGTCCCTTTCTTGACATAGGGTGGTCCATCTGGTGTATTGGTCCTCGTAGCTTCCAACAGGGTAGTAATATTCTTTAATGGCATCCCAAAAGGAATCCCATGTAGGGGACACCACAAAAAATGCAGATTCCTCCATGTCTCTTTGCTCAGAGTAAGTATCCCAACAATATTTCACATGGGGAACAACCTTGAGGAGTGCAAAAGTGATATTTTCCCTATTGAAAAAATTGTGGACTGAAAAATATCCTTCGAGCAGATTCAACCATTTATCTACAACATACACATCTATCAATCCTTCAAATAATGGAATATCAAAATTTATCTGTACCTTGAAGGGGGTTGCATGGTCGCTTGATGAAGATGCTTCTCCCTTGGGCTGTCGTTGAAGGATCTATGCGAAGTTTTCCATCATTTCTTTCCTTTATCGCACGAGGGATTCCTTGAGGAACATTTTAATAGGGTCTCCTTCTCCATCATATTTATTTTCATCTCCCATTGGTGTTTGTTGGGATCATTGTGACCGATCTAGTAATGGCTCGATGGGTTCGAGTCCCAACTTCTTGTACCCAGACCTTGTTGGGGACATGCCGAAGAAAAAAAAATGAAGAGAAGACTGCTATGATACCACTGATATGGATTTAGGAGCGGAACAAACCGATTAACATACTGAATAAAATAAACATAGAGATAGGAAGTATAACACAAATATCAAGTGAACAATATCTTCTATTAAATAATGAAATAGGTTGAAACTGTAAATTTGCAGAACTGAAACTTGCTTGAATGGTGATAGCTATCTCAAGGAAGAGATGTGGCTGCCACACACATCCTTCTGAGAAGAATGGATTAAAATGAAGCTCCATAGGCCCTTTTCATATTAGTCATGAATTCCAAAACCCTATACATCCAAAATCCTAACCCCAGAAGGTGAAATGCCAAAAGTCATGTGGGCCCTATGGGTAAGTTGGTGTAATTTGGTACCTCAACTTCCTAGGGTCATAACTTTTGCATATGACCTCCATTTTAGGCGCGTGATAGCCCGTTGGAAAGGTATTTCAGAGAACTACACATTCCACCATAAAACTCTAACTCAATCTACAGTTTGAATGTGGAGATCGGAAAAAATAATGTTTAGGGCCCCAACACAACCCTGAAATTACAACAAGATGTGATGACATGAAAACATATAGAATAAGCCAGTTGGATTAGGTAAGAGGCCACTGGTATCCACCTGGAGAATGTGTGAGGCTTCAGACATCCCCATAAGTGTAGAACTCACAATTATAAAGCAGTACAGAAAGACATGTTGAACAAAGACAGACACGAGGAGCCAATTGGAATAGGTGGGTGGCCACCAATATCCACCTGGATAAAAAATATAGAACATTTAAACTATGCCCAAATAAACCATTCATAATTCTAATTTCAAAATAAACCATTCAAAATTATTTTTAGTCAATAAAGTCTTCTTTCTCTCTTTGTTTACTTGGATTTTAATAAGCTTCCTCTTCTCTCAATACTTATCTCAAGCTTGAAATACAGAAAACCATTCAATGTGCCTTTATAGAGATACTACTCCATAACATTTATTTATTCAACGAGTTTTTGCCAAATTTTGTTTTTTAGAAGGATAACTCCAATTGCATATTTCAATGGTTGATTGCATATTCTAGGTGTTGTGGGGGTTCTTGAGGGCGTTGGATTTAAGCATTAAAAAATGAGATTTAAGCCAGGTTTTTGAGGACATTGAATCGATTTATGAATTAAAAAATGAGAATTAAGAAGGGTTTTTGAGGGCGTTGAATCGATTTATACATTCAAAAGAAAGATTTAAGGAGGGTTTTTGAAGACCCTGAATCTATTTATGCATTCTAAAACTAAATTTAAGCAAGGTTTTTGAGGGCACTTAATCTCTTTATGCATTTTAAAACAAGATTAAGCAATATAAAATTATGGTTATGCCAATAGTTGTGTTGCCAAATTTTGATGATTGTTATTAAAAAATTAAAAAAAACATAAAACATTTAAACTATACCCAAATAAACCATTCATAATTCCAATTTTCAAATAAACTATTCAAAATCATTCTCTCGGTCACTAAAATCTTCTATCTTATTTGACTTTCAATACACTTCCTCTTCCCTTAATACTTATCCCAAACTTATCTCAAACTTGAAATACAAGAAAAACCTTCAATGTGCCTTTTGAGAAATACTAGCCCATAGCAACTATTTATTGCTTTCTCTAAGCAGCAAGACGGGAAGGGCCTTCTATTCCATTGTCTTTCCTCTTTATTTGTCCCTAGTTCTAGTTAAATCCCATCCTCACATTTTTCTAGTTTTTAGTGTTATACTTTTTCTAGTTATATGTAAATGGATGTAACCAATTAAAGAGGGATAAGTCTGAATATTTTTGTGTTACTTGCAATTTTTGCTCATTTAAATTATATTTTTTAATATATAATAATTTTAACATATTTAAATTGTACCTTTTATTATATAATGAATTTAACACATTGAAAATGTTTGAATATTTTTTTTTTGAAATTTTTCCTCATTTAAATTATATTTTTTAATATACAAGGAATTTATATATTTTAAATTGTATTTTTTAATTTATATATTAAGACTAGAGGGAGCTTCTAGAGGGAGTTGGAATTTTTTCTGGTTTTGTTGCAGGCCCTGTCTTGTGACTTGTATTTTCTTCTTTGGTTGCTTTTATTGTTCATTTGGTTCAGAGTTGGTTATTTGTGGATCAACTTTGGGAAATTTCTTAGCAAAATTTTAATACTCATGAGAGGGTTTACATTTGAATGAGAATTTTTCATAGTCTACTAATTGGAGGTAAGACCAGTTATCTAGGATTAGCTTCATTGTTTATGGGAGAACTTTTTTTAGATCCACCTCCACATAGATTCTATCAAAAACCTACATACCAGCTTTGGGCTCTACTTAGTCAATGTACTTGCCAAGGGTATTCCCTATATTTCTGATAGTTTCATCCCTCCAGCAATGAAGGGGGAGATAAGGGAGACAAACCCAGACTAGAATAGCAAAGGGTAAATTTCCCTATCAATCCATTTTCAGCAAAGCGTAGAGTGAGGTTTCTAGAGTTGTCTTGAATCGAGACAGCTAGAATCTCTTCTAGATTTTTTGTCAAATCACAACGAGGGGGGAGGCTTGGAGGGTTTGGGAAGGGAGGTGAAAGACATAAAATTTAGAGGGAAAATTTATAACTATGTATTAATTTCATTGTCAAGAAGCTTGGATTTAAAAATCAATAACTTTGAATTCATGGGAGAATACTAATTTAATAGTCCATAGTATTTAATTTTGTTATCTTCAATCTATAATTTAAGGGTTTCTCAACAATCTGGATTTAAAAATAGTAACTTTGAATTTATCAAAAAATATTAATTTAATATTGTCATCTTCAATCTATAACTTTTAAGGGTTTATGAACAATCTAAGTTAATCATGATGGTTTAAATTACAATTTTGGTAACAAAAGTTACAATGTGATCATTTTGTTGTTTGTGGAAATTAGAAAAAGAAAAAGTCACCTAAAATGAGATGATTCAAGTTTACATATAATCTTCTACTGTACTATTCATTAACTAAATATATATATATATATTTTTTTAATTACATGTTCATGATCCATTCATAGTTTCAATCTACCATCATGATTATAATGATATATGTATGAGTTCAACATATTTATCTTATTCTAACATCATGTCCACAATAATTGTCAAGTTCATAAGAGCTAAAGTTTATTATTATTATTATTATTATTTTCTCATATTCCATATGATGTCTATGTTCTATATCTTCATTTAGAGTGTGGATCTATTCAACATAAAGAGACTAAAAATCCCTCCCATAGATCTCGAAATCATTTCCTTACCCAACCCTGACACTATTGATTGGGCCCTCTCTCCTTTTACTAACACAATACAATGCCAAATCATCTCCTACGTTCGTCTTCACTCATAACTGCTAAGTTAAGGACCACATAACCACCATGATACTTGATAAAAATAAAAATAAAAATCTAGTCACCCAACATTTTTTGCAACGTCTTCAACTTCCCATAAAACCCTATCACTCTCCTTATCATCTTTGTTGGGTACAACAACATGGACCTTTCTTTCTTGTTAACCAACACTATGAAATCACCTTTTCTATTGGCCCCTTCAAACACACCATTCACTGCAACATCTCCTTGCTAGATTGATCTAACCTCATTCTTGACCTTCCTTACCAGCAAAAATGCAAGGCTCTATATGATCCTCACCAAAATACGCACACTCTTTTCAAATACAATTGGATCTATAAACTCACTATTTCTAACAACCCTCCTTCTCAACCTAGTACAATTCAACAACTTATCCCCCATAAAAATAATAATTGGAGAAATGAAAGAGGTATAGGAACAAAAATAATTATTTAAATTGAAGGATATAAAAAGAGAAAGAGACACATACAAGTTATACATGATGCTAAAAGAGGTCATTAAAGAGAACAACAAGAAACAATAACATATCCTTCTCTTCCTCCTTATTTGAAACTAGGTCTATTGTATATTATGAATGGTTTTCATATAAAGTAACTCCTCTACCAAAACATCCTCGTACTCCATAGACACAGACAAAGTCATGGAGGCTAAGTTTCCACAAGAGAGGGAGTCCAAAGGGGTGAATTATTCACGTGTATTGATCCCAAGCCACCTTTATAAAATTATTATTTTGTATGAATCTTCTATTTTCTTTTTGAGTGTATCAAAGCCCTAATCATTGAATACATATAAGAGGGTTAGTGTGAAAAGTCGCCTTACAAAGTTATTGAGAGCATGGGGCTCAATACAATAAACATTGGGGAATGTGAGTCAACATCCATGGGTAAAAGGAAATTTAAATGGGTATTGTAGGTAGTTTTTATAGGTAGGTTTAGGGATAGAAAACATTTGTTGAGTGCTAGAGATTGAATGCAACCATAGTGGGTTTTGTGGGAATCTTGTTGTAGTTGTAATTGCATGAAGAGGCATACTATTAGGCTTGTAGAGTGAGATTTCCATGTAAGAAATCACCCTAGATTAGTGAGCTTGATGTTGTGAGTTTTTCATGTTGCGAAGTTAGTATTCCTAGAGTCCCTAACAAGAGATATTTCCTAGAAAACTTGTGTTGGAGCGTTGGAGGGAAGTGGGATAGCTCGAGGGATTGTGTTGCAAAGAAGGGGATCTCATTTCTTGGGTTATTCAGGTTGAGAGGAAAGAGAGCTAGTGGATTGATAAGGTTGTATGGAATTAGCTTGTTGTGGGTTATTTTGCATTGTGAGGGGATAGTAGACACCCTTATGAGACATCCTCTCTTATGGATTCATAGCCCCATATTAGCGGTGAATTTTTTTGGGTGTTAGTTTTGAATCTCTTTTCACCATTCCAACCAATACATTCACCCTCATTTCTGACCAACAACTTCCCTTTTTGATCATTTTTCACTAGCATCATGGAATAATGTACATAATAAAGGTAAAAAGATGTTTTTGACTGAAAATTCATGATTTTTATTTATAAAAATAGTTAAAATTCATTTTACTCACTAAGTTACCAACATTGTAGATACTACAGACAATTAGTATTTAAAGATTCCAAATCCAACATGAAGGTGTTACATCAAGATCAAATCTAACACCTGGTTGTTGCTCACAGATATCTAGACATGGTGACATGTACATTTTTTCTACCTTCAAGCATCTCCCCACCACCAAGTCAAAACTCAGCCAAATCAACAAAAAATATGAGAATAATCCAAATAAAATAGTCGAAGGACATACAACCTTGTTCCTAAAATCCAGGGCTCAAAGCTGAATGGGTTTGAACTAATTTCCCATTCAAGAAAATCAAGGAGAAAACTTTGACAATCATGGATATCCTATCTCTTATGCTTAATATGAGATCTTGTTGTAACTTCTGCACATAAGGAGGAACCAAATACCTTTCTAGACATATTTGACTTTTCCATGTAATAATTTATAAAAATACAAGTCGAATAATGTAAACAATTAGTGAAGAATTCAATCTTACTCTTGAGGAGTCATTTTGTAACCTATAATATTTGACAATTGTGGAATACAAGAAAGAGATTTATGATCCATTCATGGTGTTAGTGTGTTCTTAATCTTCTCAGTTTAATTGGGAACATATCCCAGGAGGGTCCCCCTAGTATGTGTTGTGTCTTTGTTTAAATATTTATAGTAGAATTGACTCATGTCTACAATTTCTTTTATTTTTTGCAATTCCTGTAATTAAAGGAAAATTTATGTGATTTCCTATATGCACAAGCAATTCCTGTGATTTTTCAAAATTACAGGAAATTCATTATATACAGGGAATTCCTGTAATTTTCCAAAATTACAAGAAACTCTATAATTTATGTAACTCCGTGTAAATCCTAAAATTTAACAATTAAGTTTGAAATAAGATTATCATAGTGAGTGATTTTAATTGAATATGGGTAAAATCATGAAGTTGGGTAACACTTTTGTGAGAATCAGGTTTCCAAAATTCCTACTAGCATTCTTTCGGCCGAAATATTTTTCGGCCAAACCATTGGAAATCAAATCAAATGCACAATGGACTCGACTGTCTTCTACCATCTTAGCTGGATGGTATTTTTTTTTTCCGGTAAATGTTTTCAGTTGAACATTGCTTTGGCCAAAAGAGTCTTTTGGTTGAACGTTGTTTTGATCGAAATAGTCTTTCGATCGAAAATCTTTGTCAGTCGAATGCTTTTTCGGTTGAATGAACCTTTCGACTGAACACATGGTTTATATATTACCCACACATCACTCCCCTCATAGGTTTCCCAACTTTTTGATAGTTTTTAGGTGATAGCGTTATGTGATAGGTGTTAGGTGTTGGTGGAATTTGGTGCTGGCGGATGTTAGTGCTGTGGGTGGATGTTGGTGTAGCGGGTGGATGTTGGTGCTGCAGGCGGACATTGGTGTTGCAGGTGGGCGGTCCAGGTAATTTATATTTTTGAATTGTTTTAAATTGTCAGTGTTAGTATTAGTTTAGAAGGTTGACAGGGTCGTATTCAGCCCTATAGGATCAATTCTCATGCATTTCATACTAATCAAAGCTTTAATTGTTACTAATATGATTGATTTCCATTACTTTCATGATCACTGTAATTAATCAGGTATAAACATGATACTTAGAACTATACCCATATGAGCTTAGTAGTGATAGGTAACAAATTGGTATTGAGCTTATCCCTGTAAATAAATGATGCAAGTAATACATAATCAAAGTAACATCGGTTTGTATAGGTCTTACTAAGTAGATACGTAATCAAACACGTACATTAACCATATTAAAAAACAAGGTATCACAGTCTATTCAACACAGAGTCATAACCCCATTGTGTAGTTAATATTAGTAATCAATACTACTCATACTACATAGATTTCAGTATTCAATGTGTATCATTGTTCTAGTCCATGTAACTAATGGTAATGAAACCAATATTGTTTAACATATAGGATGATCAGCTTATCCCAATAAACTATACACAACTAAATCTAAGCTAATACCTAAGTTGTTTACACACATGTATTGATTATGCTTATTACCCATGTTTCAACCATTGTAAGATATGTCATAGCCCATTCGATAAAGGAAACACATACCACTTTACCAGTATTAGCTATGTGTAATTGATTACGAGAATAAATACTCCTATATCCAACAAGTTGTAATCTTATATGGACTTGTATTAGACTCGAGTAAAGTGTAAGATATGAATAGAGATCTAATCCCATATGAGTTATAACATCACGATTATTCCCTAACTAATGATAGAAGAAGCATGGACCCTTCATTAAACATAGTGATACTAGTATGATTACCCTTTGCCCATACTTGCTTGAATACAAGCTATGTTATAGAGCTCATATTAGTGTAATACAAATGCTTAAACTAAACACAATGACTAGACTGTAACAACTTGGAATCCATAACTCTTAGTGGTATCACTTATAGCTTATTCCAGATAACTAAGAAATCTCGTATTGCTTTGATTACAGTCTTGTTAATCACTATTCTTAAGCTTGTTACTAAGCTTCATTAGCCTTACATCATACTTATTATAGATACGACGTATCCTTGCAATGTTCTATTCATTACTAGTATAGCAACAACTCTTTACATAATCAATTGATTAGGAGTTACTGATAACATAACATGTTAATTGGTTAGTATGAATATGTTGATTAATTGGGTTGGTTGTCATTGATGTTAACCCTTGAAGAAAGTCCAGTAGTGAATTCCGGTAACACAAAGGTTTGGGTAATGGACCCAAGTTTGTTTGATGTATAATGGTATGAGTTTTGATATATTTACAAGTAAGACTATTCTATATGGATAGTACATTTCATTCCATTTCTGGAGGTATGTGGAACATCACATAAATCCTCAAGGTTTGAGAGTTATGGCCTTACGAAGTTGAAGGACCCTCATATGATCGGCTTGAAACCCCAAAAGGTCAAAGAAGTCAAAGTGACAAAGTCAAAGAGAATTATTTAAATAATAAAGTGAAGTGACAAAGTTAAAGAGGATTATTTAAATAATAAGGTGAAGTGACAAAATCACAGAGGATTATTTAAATAATAAAGTGGAGCAACAAAGTCAAGGAGGATTATTTAAATAATAAAGTAAATGGAGAACTTTCTAATTATGGAAAGTGTTTATAAGAAGGTTAACCCTAAAATGCGGAAAATGGGTTAAGTGGTAAAGTGGCCATTGGATACATGAACAAGTGGAAAATTGAGAAAAGTTGGACATAGGTGACTATGTGGACAAAGTGGCCTAGAAGATGCTTCTAAGGAAGCTACTTGGAGAGTATAAATAAGAGGTAAGGCTCTCTCATTTTAATCAAACTTGAGAATATTTAATATCTACAGGTGATTGAGGTAACCAAAGGATATGTAAGCCTAATTTCAGAGGGAATGTGAAGTAAAGAAGGCTGAAATTCAAAGGAGGATAAATTCTTTTGATGATGCTTTCTAAGGTATGTTATTTACAGGTCATCTCACCATTTTCACAATAACTTTTTTTCTACAATGATTTAGACCATAAAATTGTGATGTCATTGAGGATACATATCCAATTAGTTGTGGTACGAATTTCATCTTGTGGGTCGTTGTATTTTTGAAGTTACACTCCGTGGAAAATAGGGTTTGTGGCTAGTTCTGAAACTAGTTTAAACCATGTGTTTCGGGAAAAAACATCATAAATTCTTCATAACAGATCCAAATTTAGTAAGAACAAATGTGTTGATTAGAGTACAGTATGTGGTATTTTGTGTACAATTTTCAGATCCATCCAACAAATATTATGTGCGGGGCACACTCTACAAGTTCGCTCTCTAGAATAAGCCACAATTCAACAAGGTATGCCATTTTTTCTATAACTCATTTTCTAAGATGTTACAAGTAATGACACCTGGAGGAAGAGGATAAAACACATTGAAGAACAATGTGTACTATTTTCATATCTTTATTCATTACATGTACATAGTTATCATTATTTCAAGTTAGCGTTGTTGGCTAATCCAAAACTAGTCATGTGAGACTAAAGTAAAGTTTGATGAACGTAATAGTCTCTTGTTGTTAAAGTTAAGGAAATTTTGTAGGTATGTGATTCTTGACACATGGGAAGACCCAGGGTTCAAAACTCAGGAGCGCACCAACAAATACCTAACTATCGAACCTTTCAGCAACACCTGCGAAGCAGATGAAGTCTCACTCGAGGTAGAGGCAGGGGCGGTTGCAAGACTCAGGTGTCTGCAGCCTTAGATGGGACACAGATCTATGATTATATCTTTTAGATATCACTTAGAACCATTCATTCATCATTATTCACCCTTATTTTACTTCGCAGATAAGACAAAATGTCACAGTACTTGCTCAGATGTAATATATTTCAATGCTTAGCAACAACAAAACATATTAGATCCTGTAGATCAACACTAAGCATCCTCATACACATCAAATATACTATTCATATACATCTAGTGAATCACAAATCATAATCAAATCTATCTAATCATGGCATAGCACTTAGCGAGATAATGAAAACACAAGAAAGCAACAACACAAAGCAGGACACACAGGTTTACATGGTTCACCCCCACCCTGGGGCTACACCCACAACGTCTTCTTCTTGTTTATTAGCTTTGGTCAATCTGATTACAACATAGAGTTGGACTTGTACTTTGCATAGGAAAAGATATTTGCACGCACCTTGCCAGATCCTCCTTTACTGAGTAGATCTACCACAAAGCCTTCTTACAATCCATGCACTCAGCACTTACAACACTTGCACTCATCTCTGCAAGCCTCTTACAATCATGCAAAAAGCATTTTCATTCGATCACACAGATCTAATTACTAGAACTAAGCCATCGACTCTTCTTACATTGCCTAGCTACTTATTTATACTTTACAATATAGGCCTAAACATGGGTAAACCCATGGGCTAACATCCCTTTCCCATTACATTAACCCAAAACCCTAAAAGGGCCCCAAAGGTGGGTTGAGATCCCGTGATATCTGCTTCACCTAGCGCTCCATCTTTGAGAGGGTTTCCATGTCCAAAAATCGTCAAATATGACCAAGTGTTCCTCAAAACTTGGTCAAGGGCCAAAAAGCCCCCAACACTCACCTGTGACTCAACTCGAGTCACTATGGTATGATCAACTTCGCTTTGAATGTTTCGAGCTTGGCCCGAGCTACTTCAACCTATTGTACTGCGACAACCTCTTGCTCAGTGAACTCTTGGATCACTGTGTCGTTTACTGGTCCTTCCATGCACTGTGTTGGGGTGATGAAAACTTATTCAAGCTCGGTTGCCTGGATCTCAACTTCAGTGAACATGTGGCATGATTTCTCTTGGAGTGGTTGAAATCATTGAGAAAAATCCATCACTTTTCTTTGTAGCATGTGTACCTATTGTTGGGTGGTGTGTTGTTCTGGAAATCATTTCATTCTCTTGACCGGGGTCAAGGCCTTCAACTGCACCTGTAGTGTATCTGCATTTTTCTTTACTTCTTGGAGATGCGCTTCTAATGTCTACAAATCTGGGTTCTCTATGAGGTTCTCATAAGTCTGGTCGCTTCTAGCGCTCAATTGATTACATTCCAAAGCCAAGGTTTTTAACTTGTCAACTGTACTATGGGCAGTTGCCTCCCTTAGATCTCTGACTTCTTGTGGATTCTTGGGCACGGTATGAAGTTCCAGATCTGCGATACACTACTGAAGTTGTTGGATTACTTATTCAAGTTGTGCCACCTGCTGTGGGATACGTTCTTCAATTTTTACTTCAATGATCGTCACAGAGAAAAGTGTTATGTGAACTCTTTCCTGTACTTCAAATTGCTCTGCTAGAAACTAGTCTTTTCTTTGCTGTAATTGTTCTTTTTCCTCCTCCCACTTCACTTGTAAGGCAAGCTGGTCATGTTATACATTCCTCTATTTTACTCTATGTGTTCTCTGAACTTGTGCCAAATATTGGGTGTCTTGCGCTATGTCTTCTTGAGCTCGTCGAAGGTGAGCTTCGACTTTCTCAACGATATGACGTAATTGGGTGGGATTATCAGTTGTTTCTGTTGTTTCAATTGTCATGGGCATTGTAGAAACTGCTATGCTGGACTGGAGTGCCTGCTGCACTTCTTGAAGTTCACCCTTGATCTAGATAAATACCTCCTCCTTCTTTTCTTCTTTCTTTTCTACGATCTCGAGTGAGGTATCATTCATCACAGCGATCAAGAAGTTGAAGTCGTCCTGTGTGAGGGTAGTCTTAAACGTAGTATGGGTGGCCTTAGATTTCTTTCAGGATGAGGGTTTTGGTGGGTTAATCTTCCTTTTCTTAGAGGGATCATCCTCCTCTCTAGGTGGAGTAATCCCTCCTTTGTTTTGATCAACTTCTGTGCCACCTAGTTCTTCACCATCACCTCCCTTCGCAGGTGAGATCGAAGTGGTCTTCGTGGATGCACTATGGACATTTTGAACTTCCACGTCCTTCTTAGTCTTGCATGGTCTAGCTGTATCCAGCATAGCTTCAGGGATATCCACGTCAGACATATCTACGGGGTCCACTGGAACAAGGAGGTCCACCGACCATTCCTTGGTAATCTTCTCCAAGTCTTCTTGTGTCAAATTATAGTATGACTGGAGTTGTTGTTTGTGCTCATCAGTGCACACTGTGATATAGGTGAAGTGGTGGTCTGCACTGAATTTGATCAAAGGTCTAAACCTATGAAGTGTGTTAGGTGTGATGCACGATGTAGACTGGATTTCATTCTTCAATTTATTGTAATAAGCGTGGAAGATGACATTGGACTACCACTTCTTGTTCATGTCACTGGAGTACCACAGTGTAGAGAAATTCACAGCCAGTGGTTCGAAGGGTTCAATCTCTGGAAAAGTGGCATCTTCTAGTAGCTCCTAAGTGATGAAAGCGATGAGTATGAGAAACCAACTAAAGTGGAAACCATACCCCTAGTCTTGTGCTTGTTTGCAGTCAAGATCTATCTGATTTACAATGTACTTTGCCCAGTTCATTTGTAGTCCCTTCGTGCACTTCCCTGTGAGGTCAACTACAAATCCGGTCACCTGTGCAGGTCTGTTTTTGCAGACTAACTTCCCTGCGATCAGCTGACAGCCGAGGTAGACTGCTTCATTCTCAATGGAGGCTACCTTGTAACCTCACATGCCCTTTTCTAGATCGCCATATGTGTCTTTTATTCGCTAGGAGAGAGCGCAATCTGCGATCTTTCCAGGGTAAAAATCTTTTGGGTCAGGGCCCTGCATGCTTAGCCCTGTGATCTGATTGATCAGAATCAGATCCATAGTAATGCAGTGGTCCAACCATAGGTATCCTCCATGGTAGCAGGACCACAACAATCAGACGCATGCATTCACTTCCTGATGCCTCCCAAAATGAGGAACCTTCATTACATTGAGGAGGGTTGACTGCGCGAGGTTATGGGTCCATTACCGAGGGACAATCTTTGGGTTCCTCCCTTTTTTGATATTTAAGTACTTGTACGGGGCTAGAATACTGTAAACCTTGTGATCACCAAGGTTAAAATCACTAAATTTCAGCGCTGTGAGCTTATCTTGGTCAGCATGAACTACGTGCACCCCTTGCGGGAGGTACATAGTGACCACAACATAGTCAAAGTCTTTGGGTACAGTGTCACGATTCACTATGCCACTTAGTGGTGGGATATACTTAGGCAAGATACTTGGGATCATCTTCACAATGGAGAAGTCATTTCCGAGCTTAGATCGTCTTTCCGAATGTAGTCAGGATGGTCTTGCTCGAGCAGTGGAGGGGGAAGCTAGAAATTCTCCCGAGGATGATGCTTGTTCACCTGTAGACATTCCTCGCTCCAACATGACTCTCTCAGTCATTAAATCAATTAAAACTTCTTCAATGATTTTCTTAGCAACGTTGAGCTCATCCGACATGTAAACTTGGGTCAGCTAGCTCGAGTGCGAAAGGAATTCAGAGACTACAATGAATAGTATGGGAACAATGAAATGTTCTCAGGGTGAGTTAATCTCAGGTTTTGTTCTCAAATTCTCACTTAGAAAAAATTATTCTCGGTGCGTGGCATGATGGCCTAAGTAGGGAAGCTTAGTAATAGTTTGTTGGCAATGGTTATGATCCTTCATTAACTCTTGTTCGACCTGTTATGGCGCATTTCAATGGTTGGATGATGAACCTTGATTTCTTTTCTTCCCGTTCGGAGTGGAAGTCGAATGGATATATCAGCCCCAACAACTATATTGCTTCGTCGTGGTGAAGTAATCTATGTCGTTGTTCTGATATCTCAGTGAAGTTCCAATTCTGCAATTTTTCTATCTGCGAAGTATCCTCTATAACCTCTTGCAACCTTAAAGTATTAGCCCCTTTTTTTCTTAACTTTCTAGCCTTATTCCTAGTAAGCTTCGTCTCAGTAATGCTTTTACAATTTTAATGCTTATCTTCTATGGTTTTAGTTACTTCGCGCTGTTGAAAGTATTTCCTAGGGTTCTTGGATAATACTTCTTCTGTATCAAAAATAGGTAACTCAATCTTCTGTGGATCCTCTAGTGTTCTCTTAGCCTCAACATCGGAGTTACTAGTATTAAATATCTGCAATCTTCTCTTTTGTCCTTCAATCAATTGTGTGATCCTTCTGGTCATAAAGTCTTTTAACTCTTTCTTCTTCTATTCCAAAACCGCTTCTTCCTCTTTTCGCCTGGCTTGTTCTCTATCAATCCAAGGTTTTCCTATGAGCATGATAAAAGGGTCGCTATGTTCAACAAATTTGATAATCTCAAAGTCTTCCTCTGTTGAAGTTCCATTGACAGTCATAGGTATCCAGGTGAGCCTTCCACATAGTTTTACTAGCTTTCCTTTGAATAAACTTGTCCCTCCTAGGGAAGGGATCATGTCAGGATTTCCTATAGCTTCCCAAGTTCTTTCTGGCATAATGTTCACTTGTGTTTCTTCATCAAGAATATATTCAATGTCAAAGTACCCTATTCTTGCTTCGACTTTCTCCTTTTCTCTGAATATCTTTGATAGCCTAACATGTCGGTGATCATTCAAGGTAGCAATATATTTTCTGATTCCTTCTGAGTTTCCACTATTTATGTATCTGCCTTAGGGTTTTCTTCATTCAGATTCATTCTTTCAAGCTTAGCAATCATTCTAGGGCAATCCAACACTTCATGGTACAAATCTCTGCAACAAAGACAACTAGGTCTCCCACCAGGGCATTCCTTAGAAAGATGTCACGGTCTTCTACAACTGTAATAGAGGGTTAACCCTCTCTTTTGTTTAAATGTTCCCCAACTTCTTCTGTAATGCACAGCAAGATCATGGTAGCTATCCTACAAAAAACTCTTTCTAGGATCCTGCATCCACTTGTTAGTCCAGACATTCTTTCTATGCATAGGTATAACATATGTATCATTATACTTATCAAATCTATTCATATCAAACTTTAGTTCATCTATTAATGCCCTAGTTTTGAAGCTAGGACATAATCTATCAAGAATACATATATCCATGCTTTAGAAACAAAAAAATTCACTTATCTTGCTTCTACAGAGCACAAATCTTTCATATCTAAAAACTTTTGACTATTCTTACCTTTATTAGAGAACAGAGCTTATAGATCTTACCTCTTTTCTGCAGATCTGACTTCTTTCTTTCAAAAATTTCCACTTTTACTTTTCTTAGAGCATAGAGCATTTAGATTTTGATTCTTTTCTTCAGATCTAATCTTCCTTTCTCCAGATATGACCTTATTCTTGGCACAAATCTTGACAGGTTGAGTAAAAATCTATGCACTAGGGAAACACATCTATGCACAGAGATTTCTTTTGCACAAAGCTTCTTCTTCCTCAGTTCCCAATAATCACAGTTTCAGGTCCCGGCAACAGAACCATTTGTTGGCACATGGGCAGACCCAAGGTTCAATGCTTAAGAGTGCACCAACAAATCCCTAACTACCGACCCTTTCAGCAACACCTGCGAAGAAAATGAAGTCTCACCCAAGGTAGAGGCAGGGGTGGTTGCAAGACTCAGGTGTCTGCAACCTTAGTCGGGACACAGATATGTGATTATATCCTTTACAGAGCACTTAGAACCATTCATTCATCATTATTCACCCTTATTGTACTTCGAAAATAAGACATAACATCGCAATACTTTCTCAGATATAAGATATTTCAGTTCTTACCAACAACAAAACATATTAGATCCTGTAGATCAACACTAAGCATCCTCATACACATTAGATATACTATTCATATACATCTAGAGAATCACAAAGCATAAGAAAATCTATCTAATCATGGCATAACACTTAGCAAGATAATGAAAACACAAGGAAGAAACAACAAAAAGCATGACACACAGGTTTACGTGGTTCACCCCCACCCTGGGGCTACGTCCACAAAGTCTTCTTCTTCTTTATTAGTTTCGGTCAATCTGATTACAACACAGAGTTGGACTTCTACTCTACATAGGACAAGAGATCTGCATGCACCTCGCCAGATCCTCCTTCCCTGAGTAGATATAGCACAGATCCTTCCTACAATCCATGCACTCATCACTTACAACACTTGCACTCAGCTATGCAAGCCTATTACAATCATGCACAGAGAATTTTTATTTGATCACACAGATCTAATTACTATCACTAAGCCATTGGCTCTTCTTACATTTCCTAGCTACTTATTTATACTTTACAATATAGGCCTAAACATGGGTAAACCCATGGGTCGACATCCCTTTCCCATTACATTAACCCAAAACCCTAAAAGGGCCCTAAAAGTGGGTCGAGATCCCATGATCTCTACTTCGCCTAGTGCTCCATCTTTGACAGGCTGTCGATGTCCAAAAATGGTCAAATATGACCAAGTGTTCCTCAAAACTTGGTCAAGGGCCAACAATTATCATATACAATAGGTCTATTACAGAGTTACAAATCAGATTTGGATGATGAAATTGATGAGGGTTTTTTGTTGAGGATGAGGTACAAGTTGATGTATGGTACATGTTGTCACATGTTATTGGTACAGGTTGTTACAGGTTGATTACAGGTTGATTGGTACAAGTTTACAGTAGTATCTCTCACAATGATAGTGTCACAGTGGTTCCATTATTCTACTTCTACTTCAGGGCGGTTGGATGAGGCAATGACAGGTGGTTGTATCCACCTTCCGGTTGTAGACAAAGAACATAGGGGGTTGTAGCCCAATTCTGGTTGTAGCCAAAGACTTGGGGAGTTGGATCTTCCCTCAGGTTGTAGCCTAAGAAACTAGGGGTTTGGAGCCTCCTTCTAGTTGTAACTGGAAAACAAAGGAAGTTGGTTCTTCCAATGAATGCAATTCTTCAAGACATATAAGAAAAATCATTCCGTGTGTTTCTCCCACTTTGGGTTTCCACGTAAAAACACTAGTGTACTGTGTATGTGTATCATTGTTCATTTGTTCATTATTTATTTACTCTGAAAATATTGGATGATAATACTACATTGATATAACACTTGCATTATATGGTTAAAAAGGATTAGATTTCTCTATTATTGATTCAACCCCCCTCTTAGTAATCTAACAATTGGTATTAGAGTAGGTTCCTTTAGAAATCAATTTAACCATGGAAAGGTAGATCATGGAAAGAAGAAACATGTATAAAAATGGAATACCACAGTTTGATGGACAAAAGTGTGCATTTTGGAGCATAAGGATGAAGACATATATACAGACACATGGATTTGAAATTTGGCAATCAATTGTAGATGGATACACAACACCAACAGTTCCATCGACAAATGACAAAGCAATGAAAATCAGTCAGAATAATTCCGAAGTCACAGATGCACTTCTGAATGGTCTTAGAGAATCAATATTCACCAAAGACTTCAATCACAACTCAACATTACACTTTAGTTCTAAAATAGAACTAGACTTAAGACTTCAGTTACAACTCAACATTACACTTTAGTTCTAAAATAGAACTAGGCTTAAGACTTTAGTTGCAAATCAACATTACACTTTTGTTCTAAAATAGAACTAGACTTAAGACTTCAGTTACAACTCAACATTACACTTTCGTTCTAAAATAGAACTAGACTTAAGACTTCAATTGCAACTCAACATTACACTTTAGTTCTAAAATAGAACTAGACTTAAGATTTCAGTTGCAACTCAACATTACACTTTAGTTCTAAAATAGAACTAGACTTAAGACTTCAGTTACAACTCGACTCTTTACAAGGAAATTCAAAATTCTCTTCATGGTGGATAATGTTACATGTTCCAATGCATTATATCAATACATTTATATCATTTGCAATATTAGGAATATCGCTTGTTTCTATCTCATAGGAATTTTATATTCAAGCTAAATTTTGCTAGATGCCTTGACTTTTTCTCATGGCTCACAAAGTTTGACTAGGCTCATAGAAGTTGTATGTTCCCCCTAACTTTTTCACTAGTCTGCCTATGCTCACAGAGGTTGTACGTTCCCCCTAAATTTTTCACTAGACTTTCTATGCTCACAGAGTTTGTACATTCCCCCTGACTTTTTCATTAGACTCACATAGCAGCTCATTCGTCCTGAGTTTTGGTTTGACTCACAGAGGTTGTACATTCCCCATGGATTTTGTCAATACCTCATAAGACTGGTTGATTCTCCAAATCTTCTTGACTAGCCTCGGAGTGGCCCATATTGACTCTCATTGGAGAATGACTGTGGATGCTGCCAAATTTAACAAATATGCTGTGAAGATTCCATGTAGTTCGTCCATGCTTATTGATTTTAGATATTCTCTTTCTTCTAGTGTTAATATCTTAGGGTCAAATATCATAGGAAGAGATCTTAGTACCTTCTGAATAATTATAGATTCTTTGATTTCTTCTCCCAATCCCAAGATTGCATTTACTATTTTATCGACTCGTAAAAGTAAGTTGCAATATTCTCATCTTCCTTCATCTTTAGTTGTTCGAACTGACCTCTGTATGTTTGAAGCTTTGCTTCTTTGACTTTTGAATCTCCTTCATAAATATTTCGAAGTTTGTCAAAAATATATATATATAATTTTAAATTTTAATTTTTCAAAAAAATATATTTTAAATTTTAAATTTTAATTTTTAATTGCGATTGAAGTCTTAAGTCTAGTTCTATTTTCAAACTAAAGCATATCAGTCTCAAGTCTAGTTCTATTTTCGAACTAAAGTGTAATGCTGAGTTGTAACCAGTCTCAAGTCTAGTTCTAAGTTCGAACTAAAGTATGAAGTTGATTTATGATTAACTCATGCAAACAAGTTACTATTTCGAGTCTCCCCTCTTCTCCTCTTCAGCATATATAAGCAGAGGTCGAACCCTCTCTTCAACATAGTTTTGAGATGTAGGTTAAGGGTGAAGTAATAGAGGCACATATCAATGATAAAGAGGTAGCATACCAAAGAAGCATATCAGTGTTGTATATCAACAATAGAGGCAACATATCATAGGTGTATTTCAACAAGGTCTTTTAGGTCTTTTTCAGTTCAGAGTCATATTGGCAATCTCTTTAAGAGTAGAACATTCATGGTGGATATTTGTAAGTGATCTTACATTATTAATGCAATAAAGGAATATCGTTTGTTGGGGTTTTTCTCCCTGTACAAGGTTTCCCCAGGGCATATGTGTTGTTGATGTGCATGCTTACTCATCTACATGGTTATTTTTATTCGATTATGATTTGGTATTGTTGAAGTGTATTAAGCTGGAATCAAAGTGTTGAAGAAAATAAAAGAATTAATCCGCATAAGAAATCAAGATCATAATTTAACAATATGAAATGAGAATTGAACAGGAAAATCTAGATATAAAAGAAGCAACCGTCAAAGCATCCAAAATGTCAAAGAAAAAGGTGAAGCAAAAAGAAAAAGAACATAGTAGCAACAGTGACATCTCCGAATATGATGAAGAAGCAACCAACTTTGTTAAAAGATTGAACATGGGAACCAACAATAGGTATAGAGGTAAGATTCCTTTGATTTGTTTTAATTGTGATGGTATTGGTCATTTTGCTAACAAATGTCCTCATAAGAAAAAGAGAAATGATTAAGGTTACTCAAATAGCAAAACAACATATAAAGGAAAAAGAACCACAAAGAAAGTTTTCAAGAAAAGATTATGCACCAAAGAAGACATCTCATCATTAGATGAAGATGAAGTCAGTGACAATGAGACAAAAAGAGTTATATTCATGGTAGTAGAAGACTCTGATAAAGAAGACTCTGAAGAAAAATATGAAGAGGCCGAAGAAGAATTGTTGTGTTCCATAGAAGTTATCAGAAGAGAAAAGAAGAAAAAAAAGAAACTACAAGCAGAACTAGACAAGAAATAAGACACTCAGGAACTAGAACAAATGATCACACATTTGAAGGTTCAAATTGAATAAGCACTCAAAGAACAACTAGAAGGAAGAGACAAGATCATTGGAAATTTGGAAGAAAGAAATGTCACATTAAGAAAGGATATTCAAAAGAAAAATATGCAGAAGAACTCAAAAGTTTTGAATGACATTATCAGCAGTCAAAAACCTCATCATGACAAGTCCGGACTTGGATACAATCAGATAGAAAATATATCAAGCTCCAAAACAACAAAAAAAGAAACATATCCAAAACTCTATGCAGAAACAATCAGAGGGGATATGAAGGTCTACAAAGAAAATTACAGGGACACTCCTCCACCGAGAAGATTCAGATTTCACAATCAATGATCGACAGAAATAGATAGGCCTCAGGAAAAACAAGGATTCGTAAGAGTAACTCCTTTCAGAATATCTTAAACTCCCAGGTATCAAACTATCTTTTTTGGTTTTATGTTATGCATGTAACAATTTCATACATAAAGCTGTGAATTGTAGAGATAACAATAGGAACATAAACAACTTTGAAAGTTATACACAAAAGGGTTATCCAACAAGGCCTAGTGAAACACAGAGAAGAAGTTAAAACAAGTTTGAATCTTTGAGAATTGAAGTGGAATGCTACAAATGTAACAACTTTGGACACATGGCCAAAGATTGTAGAATGAAAGTACCTCCTAGAGAACCACAACAGAATAACAACAATCACAGACAAGAACCTCATAAAAGCACATGGATAAGAAAGCATAATCAATATAGCAATGAAGAATGCACACTCGCTCTACAAGCTAAGCAGAAGAAACATGGTTGGTATGTTGACAGTGGCTATTCAAAACACATGACAAGTGATAGAGACATGTTTCTTACATTAAGAAAGGAAAGAGATGGATCAGTCTCCTTCGAAAATGATGATTCATTTAAAATCATTGGAAAAGGCATAGTCAGAATTGGAAACAAGAACACTCAGGCATAAAATGTTCTAATAGTAGAAGATATGAAACATAATATTGTAAGTGTGATTCAAATGTGTGACCAAGGTCATAAAGTTACTTTAGATTCAAAAAAGTGCGAGATAAGAAAAGAAGGTTCAGGAAAATTAATTGCAACAACTGCGAGAACTTCAAGCAACATATATGTATTAAGTGAAATTGGAAATGAAAAGTGTTTCCTAGGAAAGGAAGATGAAAGTTGGCTATGCCACAAAAGAATGGGTCACATACATTTTGATAAACTTTTCAAAGTCAGCAAAAGGGAACTAGTTAGAGAAATTCCCCAGATCACGAAACCAACCAACACTTTATGCAAACATTGTCAACAAGGAAAGCAAACAAAGACTAGGTTTAAATCAAAATAATGTTCAATGACAAGACCACTAGAAATTGTGCATACTGATCTAGTTGGACCAACTACAACAAAGGGTTTAAAAGGTGAGAAATACTTTATGTTATTATTTGATGATTATATAAGAATGTCTGCAGTTTTCTTTCTCAGGAATAAGTCAGAAGCTTTTGAAAACTTCAAGGTCTACAACAAAATGGTTGAAAATGAAATGGATTCAAAAATCAAGTACTTGAGATCTAATAATGGAGGAGAGTTCACCTCAAATAAATTTATGGACTACTACAATAGACATGGAATAAAAAGGCAATTCTCTGTTGCTAGGACACCTCAACATAATGGAGTTGTTGAAAGAAATAATAGGACAATACAGGAAATGGCTTGAACAATGCTAATTGATTCCAAATTGACAGATATCTTTTGGACACAGGAAGTGCATACAACAATTCACATTCAAAACAGAGTAATGCTCATAAACAACACTAACAAAACTCTCTACGAGCTATGGAAAGGAAGACCAACAAATGTGAATCACTTCATAGATTTTGGAAGAAAATGCTACATCAAAAGAGAATATGTCATAATGGGAAAGTTTGACTCTCGTGTGGGGAAAGGAGTACTTGTTGGTTACTCAAGTACAAGGAAATCATACAAGTGTTACAACCTGAGATTGAGCAAAGATGTGGAAAGTATCAACGTAACAATTGATCAAATAGGTAGACAAGAATTAAAGGAAGAAGAAAATGAATCAATGGAACAACTTTACGAAGAAGAAACATAATATGAAAAAGAAGTAGAAGGGGAAGATGAAGAGGATCCGACAGAAGCAAAAGATCAAGTTCATCAAGTGCCTCCAAAGAAACCTAGTAGACGAGTACAAAAGAATCATCCTTTAGATCAGATTATCGGAAACAAAGATGTAGGAGTTGAGACTAGAAGAAGAATCCGTTCACCAAAACAAACACACCTAACAATCTCATATATGATTGAACCAACTTGTTTTGAAGAGGCCAGCAAGGATGATTTTTGGAATAAGTCCATGGATGAAGAATTGGATCAAATAGAGAAAAATGACACTTGGGAATTGGTTCCAAGACCAAAGGATAAGAATGTGATTGAAACAAAGTGGGTATACAGGAATAAAGTGAATGAAGATGGACAGGTTACAAGGAACAAAGCTAGATTGGTATGTAAATGATATGCATAGGTTGAAGGAATCGATTTTGAAGAGACATTTTCCCCAGTTGCTAGAATGGAAGCAATCCGATTTCTTTTAGCTTATGCAAGCTCCAAAAATATTAAAGTGTATCAGATGGACGTAAAATCAACTTTTCTGAATGGGTAATTTGAAGAAGAAGTATACATTGAACAACCAAAAAGATTTCAGTTGTCAAAGAATGTAGATTATGTGTGTAAATTAAAGAAGGCCCTGTATGGTTTAAAACAAACTCCTAGAGCATGGTACTCTAGACTGGATAAATATCTACAACAGGCATGGTTCAGAAAATGAAGTGCAGACAGGAACCTCTACATCAAGGTAACTCAAGATAGTATTTTATTAATTGAAGTTTATGTTGATGATATTATTTTTGGAAGTATTGATGACAGGTTAATCCAGAAATTTGCAAAGGACATGCATAATGAATTTGAAATGTCATTACGTGGAGACCTATCATTCTTTTTGGGTCTTTAGATACGTCAAAGCAACCAATGAATTTTTATTTCTTAAATCAAGTATATCAGAGAAATGCTAAAGAGGCTCGAAATGGAAGATTGCAAACCAATTATCACTCCCATGCAAACTAGTTGCAAGTTGAGCAAAGATGATGATTCAAAGTATACAAATCAAGGGAAATACATCTCAATGATTGGTATCCTACTATATCTGAAAATATCTAGACCATATGTAATGCAGGCAGTTGGACAGGTGGCATGGTTTCAAGCAGCACCAAAGGAATCACATGTATTAGCAGCGAAGAGGATTTTCAGATATCTCAAAGGATCAAAAGATTTTGGATTAGGGTATCCAAAAGGAAAGGATTTATCATTTATTGCCTACACAGATGTAGATTGGGCAGGTTGCATTGATGATCAACGAAGCACCAGTGGAGTAACATTCTACTTGGGTGAGTGTTTAGTATCATGGCTAAGAAAGAAACAATCATCAATATCTTTATCCACAACCGAGGTAGAATATATTGCACCAACAACGTGCTATACACGGTTTCTATGGATGAAACAAACTTTGACAGATATACAGATTGAGTATGATGAGCCCATTCCAATCTATTGTGATAATACAAGCACCATCAATATCTCAAAGAACCTGATGAGGCACTCCAATACAAACCATATTCCAATCAAGTATCAATTTCTACGGGAATAGGTTGCAGAAAAGAACATCAGAGTTGAATATGTGGGCACAAAATAACAAGTGGCAAACATCTTTACAAAACCACTTCCATGTGAAGCCTTTGAGTATCTTCACTAGAGAGTCTGAGTTATTTCTACTCCAAAATGAATCCTTTTGAATGATTATCTTATATGTCTTAGATGTACACAAGGAAGCACCATAAAGAGGACAATTCAGGTTGGGAGATTAGACAAGTCAGTTAGGGGGATAAACCCCGAATGGAAAGATACATTTTCCATTGATGAAAAAAGGGGAGAGATTTATCAGATGTAGAGGACAAAGGCATGGTTCCAGGGGAAGTGTTGGTGATATATATGCAGGCATGGTTCCAGAGGGAGCATTAGTGATATGATTTCAGTATTTCATTAGAGTGTTGCCATTTTTTGTATCCTTTTCGTCACTTGAATGAGAAAAATACAAACACCTACAAGTCCAGTTGGGTCAGTTGAACAAGACATAAGTTAGTGCAAGAGTTAGACACATAAAGCACAAGAAATAAATAAACAACTAAGCTAATAAAAAATAAAGAAACAAAACTAAAGTGCATAAGAAAATTAGAACCAAAATCAACCAAAAAATTGACCAATATTCATGCCACTAATGGATATATTGTATTAGTGGGCAAACACCAAAGAAAAAGGGGGGATTATGGATCCCCTCTTCTTCCAAGGGAGGGCTCTCGATTCCCCTATGTGAGAGATATTCTTACAAATAGAAAACTAGAAGGGAAATGGTGAAGAAATCCAAAGCTCATTCCCTCAAGAGGTGAGGTGAATGGCTCAATGAAATGATGCTAGTATGATCCGAGAAGGAAAGAGGTTCCTTGTAGGAGAATAGAGGCAACATAACAATACAAATAGATTCTTGAATTCATAGGGCACCCGTGGCCTCTTTTTAGAGCACATCCTTGAGGAATTATGCAACCAGCCTTGAGTGTGAACAAGGGGCCCTTTAGGGCACCCTTAGGTCTTTGACGAACCCCCCACTCAGATTCATCTTGGATTTGAGGGTCAAATCGACTTGGGAGATAAATCAGAAGTCAGTGAGGGGTCAAAAAGAACCATAAATGCATCATTCTCAAGTGTGTCATGGTATTTTGCATACATAGTCGTGCGTCGGGTGCATGTGTGCTTTTCTGATGCTTTTGACTTGTGCATGTGCGCACGCTTCTTGTAGCGATTCTGTGCATGTTATTTTTTTAACTAGTTGTATAGTTTGTGCCCTTTGGAAATGCATTTGGGGATATGAATGAACTAATAGGTGTTTGGAGATGCTGGATTCTTGTAACCATTTGCAGACAAAATTTCAGTGATAAAAAATTCCCCCCGATGTGTGAGGTTAGGAGCATACCTATAACTGAAATACATAAATGTTTCTTTTGCTAAGAGTACCATTGTAAGAAAGAGCATGGATAGGAGCTGCAAGAGTGGTCCGTTGGAAGGAGAGGGGAAACTATGGGACCCAAACCTTTCTCTAGGTGTGGAAAAAATAAAAAATTGTGTACAAATGAGGCAAGCATGCCCCATGCTCATGTCATGTAACACAAATATGGAAGGCAGTAACTGAAGCTGTACTCTGGTGTAGATAATAGCAGCGTCCTTTGGGGAAGTTTGATAAGGGAAGATGGCAATTCTGATGGTGAACATACCCTAAAAAGAGGCAATGACACCTGAAGGAAGTGTCGATGACTCGTAGGCATTGATGGGCCAACAAATTTCAAAGGTCTTCGGCTAGTATAAAACAACTGCAATAGTCGCAAAGTAAGACCCACCGTAACATGAGATTGTGTTGATGTCGAATGTTATGGGGGCCAATGATAGAAAAGAACAATGGTGGTTCTCTCTGCGTTGTTCGAGACTCCTCATTGTAAAGGTAATGATAGTCAATATACTGTCACCCTTCTGGAAACTATGATGATGTTGACAGAAAGGGAGACACGAATCCAAGAAGAAAAGTGCTTCATGAAATCCACTGGATGAGATCAGGAACTGAAGAGGAACATGGACGAATTCAAGATGTGGTGAAACTCAAGATTTCACTTGGTTGGGGATATATGTGAATTATGAGTGGCAACAACCGTAAAAGTGGATCTAATGTCAGGGGGATGACTAGACGTGGGTTTAAATTGTGCCAAAGGCATCACAAAGTGGACAAACTCAGAGATTAGAGGTACATGGACTATGGGATACTCGAGGTTTTATGGATGAAGTCAACATGAGTAGAAAGTAATGAATTCCCCAACAAAGGGTGACATGGGTTTCTTTTTCGGAAAAGGGAGGTCGCTAAAGACGACAACAAAAAACTATGTAAATGCTGGAAAGAAAGGCTTTGTACAATTACCAAAATGAATAAAGAATAATTTGGGATAAGTGTGAAGATACAGAAATGGGTACCCAAGTGTAATATGGCTTGTCCTATGAGGGCTCAAGTTGCAGGGAGAACTGGTGGAGGGTGGGGGCCCCATAGGTGGGTTTTTGTATGAGGTAAATGAATGGAGGGAAATATGTAAATGGGAAAACTAGTTGTGGATGAAATGGAGGGCTAATGATACTGTGGAGGTGCAGTTAAATTAGAACCATGGGGAGATATCCTAGGAATCCATTGGGAAAGCTAGAAAAAATGAGGAGAAGGAGTATGTGGTTGATTCTCGAACATGCGTAAGACTAATGGGACTTCCATCTCTAGGGGGTAAAAGCAGCATGAGTTTCAAAGTGCCAAAGGGGACTATGAATGGGACAACTCATGTAGGAGAGAGTGATACCAGTTGACAGTACTGAAATGTAGTGTTGATGATAATAATGCAGAGCCGGATGTGAGGATCCTACAGGAAAATGTCGGAGGGTGTGACTGGGAGATGCAATTGATATTCAGAGGGAATGATTACAGGCCAGTGTCGTTGAGATGCCTAAAGGGGATGCGTTGATGCAGGATGACCAAGTTCCTGCACACATGAAAACCAAATACCCGACATGAACAATATTTGAAGAGAAAGAAAATATAACATTTATTCAATAATTTTGAACATGAGCATGCGTACCTAGGCATGTTGTGAGAAAAATTCTCCCCCAGGGGCGAGGATGGATAGTGATCCAGGGAATGTGACTATGTGGGTGGCGGGATCCTGATCCCGTGGCTGAAGACTGTTAGTCGAAATATATGTCGTTATAATAACGTTGTAGTACTTGCCCAACTATTTAATTGTCAACCCGGGGTACGTAAACTGATGAAGCACGTGAACTGTTTGTGCAGGACTGAAGTAGAACTAATATAATCTAATCTATGTTGCTGAACTCAAACTAATCTAAGAAAGAAGGAAACACTAATCTAGGAAAGCAGGAAATTGCATACAGGAAAAGTAATACAACATGTGAAGAGTTAACAACAATGACATATGTGAGCTCACACAATATATCAATCTCAAATTATATTACAATAGTCAAATGACAAAACATGAAAGAATAACAAAGCTAAGAATCCCCTTCTCCTAATTACAAGACTATCTCCAAAAACTCAAGCTAATGAAATGAAGAGAGAGCACTCTCTTATATACATGAAGAAGATAACCATCTCATAATTGCAGATCCACTGTTCTCTCAACCTATTTCCTGTTATTACAAAATATAATCCCTTCAAATCCTCACACATATCTCTCATATATCTTAGATAAGATATTATAACCAAATATCCATGATCTTCTCCTTGAAAAGAGGCTTGAATAACTATCTCCTTTGGAATGATGGAAGAGATATTTGAGAAGTCTCTTTGAATTAATCATCCACACATTCCTACACATTACAAAGCTCACACATAATTGAGATATATGTGAAAATTGTTGGAAAACTGAGAGGGGGGGGGGTTGAATCGGTTGTTACTGAGCTTAAACAATTATGCTTCTTTTAAAACTCTTTGCAGAAACAATTGAATGATGATCACAATAATGCAGAGAAATAAACACAAGCACATTCAGCATCGGTCACATATATGAGAAACACAGAGATAAATATTTTCCAAGGAAACCCATACATAGTAAAAACCTCTTTTTCTTTATATGATATGCAATACTTACATTCTTTACATTATCATACATATGAGAACCAACTCATAATGAGGCTACAACCTTTGTTTAGCAAGATGCAACTTGCTGAGAGCACCAACTCTCTGTTTTTCTCTAGCACCAACTAGAAGAAATCACCGACTCCCTGGATTTTCTAGCACCAACTCCCTATGTTCAAGGACCCACTTGAACCTCTGAGGAAAACAATCCTCCCTAGCACCTCCCAACCACCCTGAAATATAACTCTTTGAATCTAAAACTTACTATAGTGATATAATGTTCAATAATGGCTTACCCGACTTATCACTGTTCTGTTGTATCTCGTTGCTCTTTCTGCCACACTGCCTTTCTTCACATCTCACTTTCGCTGTCTGTTCTTATGCGATTTATCCTCTGTGCACCATGTCTATTCACTGCACAGTTCCTCTTCATATCAATTCAGTTGTTTCACAATCTTCCTTCTTCATGCATGAATCACTTTCCACATCAACAAACACCACCACTCGAACAACAACAGCAACAACCCCTTTCTCTTCTCTGTACCGTGTATTTATAGCTTCTGTGCACCTTGTGCATGCGGTGTTCACAATGCCTCTACATGTTGACTCCTCATCGTTATCCTCCACCTCTTGAGTGGTCTATCTGGTCATCATCGTGATTCTTCAACTCCTCGGGTGGTTCACCCCGCGTGTTCAGCATCACTGTGTGTTATACTGAGACTCCTCAGTCTCTCTGGAAGTTTAAGACTCTTCGTCTTCTCTGAGACATTCGAACTCTTGATCTTCATCGACCCTGATCGACGGTTCATGATCTCGATGAATCAACGGTCCTGATCTCATCATGATCTCGCATCTCGTTGTTCCTTCATTGGATATTTTCATCACTCCAAGTCCCGATAGGCGAGACTCTTAGATCAACTGTCCACATCTTTTGATGTATTGACGGTCAGGATCATTTCGTGATATCGCATCTCGCTGATCCTAAGATGGAGGTTCTCGTCACTCCAAGTCGCGATAGGCGAGGCTCCGAGATGGAGCTCAGATCAATGGTCCACGTTCTTGGTGATCCGACAGTCCTGATCCTTTCGCAATCTCGCATCTCGCGATTCCTGTGATGGAGGTTCTTGTCACTCCAAGTCGCGATAGGCGAGGCTCCGAGATGGAGCTCAGATCAATGGTCCACGTTCTTGGTGATCCGACGGTCCTGATCCTTTCACAATATCGCATCTCGTGATTCCTGTGATGGAGGTTCTCGTCACTCCAAGTCGCGATAGGCGAGGCTCTGAGATGGAGCTCAGATCAGTGATCCATGTTCTTGATAATCCGACGGTCCTGATCTTTTCGCAATCTCGCATCTCGCGATTCCTTTGAATTTCCAGTCAGTGAGATGACGATATTTTTCCACATGTCCTCTTGATCCAACGGTCCTTGATTAAATCGTGATTTTGCATCCCGTTGTTCCTTTGACTTTCCAGTCAGCGAGATGATGATCTTTCGCCACGTGTTCTCTTGATCCAACGGTCCACGATTAAATCGCGATCTCGCATCTCATGAATCTAGAGATGAATCATTTCGACTCTCCAAGTCGCGATCAACAAAACTCTGAGAGCAAGTTGAACCAACGGTCCAGATATGAACTTGATTTAACGGCTATGATTGAATCACCATATCGCATATCGCGAAATTGGCATTCCTGATGTCAAGTGTTTTTGTCACTTCAAAGTTCTGATCCCCGATGCCTCATGAAGAAAATCAATGGTCCAGATCTCTTTCTCGGTTCAATGGTTGCGATTGCATCGCGATATCGCATATCGCAAAATCGGCATTCTTGTTGTCAATGTTCTTTGACAACTTCAACTCGTGATCCTTGAAACCCCGATAGGGAGTCGAATCAACGATCCACATAACCCCTTGGGATGGATGGTCCTCCTGCTTTCGGGATTTTGTAAGCCCATTTTCTCCTTGCACTTTAAACACCGTGCAGGTTTTCCCTGATCCAATTGTGGTCGGATCCTACGCTTAGATCTAATGCCTGAGACCTGTCCTCCTTTTTAGCGCGCTCTTCTTGTCAATATTCAGATCTGACGACTCTCATGCTGTCGAGAATTTTGGATGGGATCCAACAGCTATGGATCTCTGTCTTCCTTCTCCTCTACAAACTCTTGTATCTTGAGCTTTGTTGCGCGCGTTTTCCTCAACATTGTTCCTCCTGAGCTTTCACGTCCAAATCCCCAAGGGATATTATCCTTCTTATCCTACCATCTCCACTGTTTTACTTGCCATCAATGACAAGCATACGCTACTTGGTAAACATTTGCCAACAATCTCCCCCTTTGGCATTGATGGCAACTAAGGCACCCGAATTCATTTCTCCCCCTTTGACATCAATGTCAAAGAAGAAACAAGCTCCCCCTGAGATATTGCAGTAATTTTAGGAGGCATTAGATATTCAAACAATACAAATCTCCCCCTAACAAGATGGACTCTTTTACATGTGAAACAAAATGACACCCAACTTTTGTCTAAGATATTCAAATGGTGTCTTGGCTAGGGGCTTTGTAAAGATGTCTGCAATTTGTTCTGTAGTGGGAATGTACTGGACCTGAACAATCTGATTGGTGACCTGTTCTCTCAGAAAATGATATTTTATGGGAATATGTTTTGTCTTGGAGTGGAAGACAGGATTTTTAGACACACTGATGGCACTCGTGTTATCAAAATGAATTGGGATCAGTGCAGTATATTTTACCTCTAAGTCTGCAAGTGTCTGAATCATCCATAATACTTGTGTGCAACAGAGGGCAACAACAATGTACTTTGCCTCTGTGGTTGATAGAGAGATGGAACCTTTCTTTTTACTAAGCCAGGCTACTAAGGAGTTACCCAAGAAGAATGCTCCTCCACTGGTTCTTTTTCTCTCATCAACACAATTTGCCCAATCTGCATCTGAATAAGTAGTCAACTGAAGACTTGGATTTCTGGGATACCACAGACCAAAAGTCATTGTTTCTTTTAAGTACCTGAATATCCTTTTGAAATCTTGCAAATGACTCTGTTTAGGAGCAGCCTGATATCTTCCTACCATTCCTACAACATGCATTATGTCTGGGCGAGATGTTGTGATGTACAACAAGCTTCCTATCATTAATCGATATGAGGTTTGATCAACATCAGGTGAATCATCATCCTTGATTAATTTACATCAAGTTACCATAGGTGTACCCACAGGTTTAGAATCTTCCATTTGAAACCTTTTCAACATTTCTCTTAAATATTTTCCTTGAGAAATGAAGATCCCATCGGACCTCTGAGCAATTTGCAGACCAAGAGAAAATGACAGTTCTCCTATCATAGACATTTCAAATTCAGACTCCATGGCAGAAGCAAACGATTGTACCAGTGAGTCCTTATTACATCCAAAGATGATGTCATCTACATAGACTAGTACGATGAGAAACTCATTATCCTCTGTCTTAATATACAGATTGTTGTCAGTTGTTCCTCTCTTGAACCCTTTGTCTTTGAGATACGTATCCAGTCTGTGATACCAGGATCGAGGGGCTTGTTTTAAACCATATAAAGATTTCTTCAACTTGCATACTAAGTCAGGGTTATCAGTCAATTTGAAACCCTCTGATTGGTCCATATAGACTTCTTCACTTAAATCTCCATTGAGAAAGGCTAACTTGACATCCATTTGGTAGACTTTAAACCTTTTATGACAAGCATAGGCAAGAAACATTCTTATAGCTTCTAATCTTGCTACAGGTGCAAATGTTTCATCAAAATCCAGTCCTTCTATCTGAGCATAGCCTTTACAGACTAACCTCACTTGTTCCTGACAACTTGTCCTTGCTCATTCATTTTATTCTTAAAGATCCATTTGGAGCCAATGACGTTTTTACCTTCGGGTCTTTGAACCATCTCCCATGTATTGTTTTTCTCAATCTGATCAAGTTCTTCATTCATTGCTTTAACCCAATGTTCATCTGTGCTGGCTTCATTAAAATTCTTGGGTTCCAGCATGGATATGAGAGCTATATGAGATTGTTCAGTGGTTTTGATTAGCTTTCTCCTGGTTTGTACCCCTTTTTCTTTTTCTCCAATTATTTGACTTGCAGGATGATTCTTTTGAATGATTCTGGAGGAGGAATTTGTAGTTGACTTATGATTTGAGTCTGTCTGAGTGTCTAAGTCTTCATCTGATTCAAAGTCTTCATTTTCTGATTCTTGGACCTGTTCATCTTCATTTTTATCTGTGTCTCTTGTAGAAGACTCATTACCGTACACTTCTCTTGCTAGGATTCCTTCATCAATTTTTACATCAATACAGTCAACCATTTTATGCAGCCTCTTATTATAGCATCTGTATCCTTTACTGTTTGTAGCATATCCTAAGAAGATACCTTCATCAGCCCTATCATCATATTTTCTGAGGTTCTCA
>SNQJ01S0028298.1:40230-107075 GCA_010110895.2 Picea sitchensis
TGAGCATGATAGTATTTGCAGAGGTTGTGCTCTTGGTAAAAATACAAAGAAAGCTTACCCTCACAGTGATAGAAAAACTAATGGTATCTTAGATCTTATTCATTCTGATCTCTGTGGACCTATAAATGCACCGTCCATGAATGGTTGTCTTTATTATATCATTTTTATTGATGATTGCTCCCGTAAAACCTAGATTTATTTTACGAAAACTAAAGATGAATCCTTCAGTAAATTTCAGGAATTTAAGAATCTTGTTGAGAACCAGACAGGTAGACATATCTGTGTTTTCAGAACAGATAATGGAAAAGAATTTGACTCTCACAAGTATGATGATCTTTGTCGAGCTTTTGGGATTAAGAGAGAGCTGGCAGTGCCTTACAATCCCCAGCAGAATGGAGTTGCAGAAAGAAAGAACGGGACAATTTGTAAAGCAGCCAGGGCTATGATGTATGATCAGGATCTTCCATTATCTCTTTGGGCCGAAGCTGCAAGTACTGCAGTCTATATTCAGAACAGGTGTCCTCATAAAGCCTTGGAAGAGAAAACTCCAGAAGAAGTCTTCACGGGTAAGAAGCCTTCAGTTGATCACTTGAGAATATTTGGTAGTCTTGTCTACATTCATGTACCAAAAGAAAAGAGGACTAAGTTAGAGACCTCTGGAAAGAAAGGCACTTTTGTGGGGTACAGTGAGACCTCTAAAGCATATCGAATCTATGTGCCAGGGAAAAAATATATAGAGGTCAGTAGAGATGTGACCTTCCACGAGGAAGCTGCCTTTCGTCGTTCCAAAGAGCTTCCCTATGATACAAAGGAGCAGGAAGCTCCATCTTCAAAGCCTTCAGATTCACAACTTTCAGATAAGCAAAGGGAGGAGGCCAAAGAGCCTTCAGTGGATCTCATAAGGGATTTTGTTGAGTTTCCCCTAGAGAAACCTCCTGTCAAAAGGAAGTCATCTTGGTGCCGTGAAATTTGAAAGGAAGCAGAAAAGCATGCAGCACCTAAATGTACTTTCAGAGAAAGCAAGAATCCAGATAAGTACTCAGGTTTGATAGCTCGGTTGAATCTTGTGATTGACTCAGAACCTTCCACTTTTGATGAGGCTGTCAAGCATAAAGTGTGGAAGGATGCCATGATAGAAGAATACGAGTCAATATTGAAGAATGATGTATGGGAAGTGGTCCCAAGACCACAAGGAAAATCAGTAGTGACCTCTAAATGGATTTACAAAATAAAGCATGCAGCAGATGGCAGTGTTGAAAAATTCAAAGCTAGATTTGTGGCTCGTGGTTTCTCTCAGAAAGAGGGAATTGATTATGATGAAATCTTTGCTCCTGTTGCCAAGTACACCTCTATCAGAGTCATCATTTCTCTTGCTTTAGTTTTTTATTGGAAACTTCACCAAATGGATGTTAAGACTGCTTTTCTTAATGGTGAAGTTGAGCAAGAGGTTTATATCGAGCAACATGAGGGCTTTGTTATCCATGGGAAGGAATCCCATGTATGCAAACTCAAGAAAGCCTTGTATGGATTGAAACAGGCTCTAAGAGCTTGGTATGGAAGAATTGAAAGTTTTCTTCAGAGTCTTGGGTTCTCCAAGAGTATAGCAGATCCTAACATTTATATAAAGGTTGTGAAGAATCATCCTGTTATCTTGGTTTTATATGTGGATGATTTGTTCCTTACTGGAGAGGAACATCTGATAGCTCAGACTTGTTGAAATATTATAACTACGAAGTATATTCTAATTATAATTGAGTTATTATTAAATGGATCAATCCCCTTTTGTGGATTGATCATGTCGAGATTTATGTATGACCAAATCCCCTATTGTGGATTGGTCAAACTCTAGTTAATTGATGCCAATTGAGAAGTCGGCCCCTAGGGCTAATTAAAGTGGTTTTAGCCACTAGTTGTAGAAGTCGGCCCAACATGGTGAAGAGACACAACCCTAGCACTCCTCAGCTAGTATAAATAACAGAGGATAGCTCCTCATTCTCACACTCACTCAGCCACTCATCTAGTGCGCATCTTTTGTGAGATAGTTGCAGTTGCCAGAAGGAGAGAGAGGCGCATGCTCAGTCTTGGTTATTATTGGTGGTCTTGTCTTTTATCTTGGCATTGTATTGGCAATCTATATTAAGGAAGTTTTTGTTGGGTTTTCTCCCCCATGAGGGTTTCCTCAGATAAATGTTGTGTACATTGTGATTGTGTTTCTCTCAGTGATCCTGCTTATGCTATTATTGTCTAGTAAATTGAAAAGAACTTAATAGTGGCTCTAAATTTAACATGGTATCAGAGATAAACTGAGTAGAGCACCTTTCACTGGGTAATCAAAAAACGTCATTGTTGTCGTACAAGAAAATTAGGGCTTTTTGTTGGAAGAGAATTAAAGATCAAAAACCATCTAGGAAAGTGCGCCCTGGCCTAGCAAACTCATTGGCAACTTGAGCGCACCTTTTCAGTGGCCAAAGCCTCCGAAAAGTGAAACCCTAGTTTTGACTAATACCAGAAAACCAGGAAACCAGAACCAGCACCAAAAGTACCACTCCAAATTTGCGCAGGTCCAATTTCAAGGGGTAAAAATTGAAAATTTTGAAATCTAACAGCTCCAGCATACTTGCCTCAGCCCAGTGCATCTAGTCCCTGGATCAGAATTCCAAAATTTTAAAGTTGAAAAATTAGGGTTTCCTCATAAAACCCTAAGTTGCAGTTGCAGTTACAGTACCGGTTACAGTTATAGTTGCAATTACAGTGCCAGATCCTTCATGCCAGTTGCAGTACCAGCACCAACTGCAGTACCAGTTGCAATGAAAGTTTTCATGAAGTGTTGGGATTGTTGTCCTAGTGCACCTTACCCTAGCAAGATACTATTAGAGGTATCTACTTACATATGGTTAAAATGTAGTATTATTCTAAAGGGGTACTTGCAGGAGAAAGGATTTGTTGACAATCATAGATCCAGAAGGATCTCATATCCAACACATTCAAAGGAATAATGCACCCCAGGTTTGATCATTTTAAATATTCATCTATTTGTTATGACATCTAGGTTGTATGTTGAAGCTAAGACTATGATACTAACCATTGGTCGAGATTAAAGTCAAGGTATTAGATTGATTAAAGATGAGATTATAGAGTTTATTCTCTAACTTAGATTTTTGTTAAGAAATCATTTCATCTCAGTATAGAGGACAGGTTGAAGAGAATGCTTGTCATCCTGAGCAAAGGAGACTAGGAAGAAAAACAACAACACTCATTCTTGAGGACAAGACTCCAAGTTCCAGGTTTGATTGATTAAGTGGATAAGATTCAAACTTGCACATGTTAGGTTTGATAACTACCTCATTACAAGTAAACACTATAGTTGAGGTAGCAGTCTTTGAAAAGTATTATACTTGGTAGCATGTGAGTATCATTGAAATGAATGCTTATTGAAATCATTTACCAGATATAACTAACATCTCCTCTAGGAGAAACTTCTTGTTGTGCCTCCAGGTTACCATGGAGGAATGTTTGATCACAACACTAGAAGAGTGTTGATCTCATTTCGTATTGTATTTCTTACTTTTGATCTTTGTTTCAGGAAGGTCACAAGTGATAGCTCTAAAGGAGCTACTGTGACGATTATTCGTGCTTTATTACTATTACCAAAAGAATATTATTCTTGCTTGTTGTTTTGTTGACCTTGTTTCAGGTCACACGTGATAACCCTAAGGAAGTTATAGTGAAGGTTGCAGAAGGAAACAGATTAGATGAGACATGAAGTAGACTATGTACATGACCATACACATTCATGTACCAAAGAAGATGAAGAAGAAGCTATCTTTTGAAATCCAGAGTATCTCATATGGAGATTGATTGTAAGGAACAAAGGGCTCCAAAGATGACCGAACATTAGAACAAGAACTCACAATAGACTTGTTCAAAGGATAATGAAGCCACCTTGATAGGAAGCAGAATTCGTTTGAAGTCTAACTTAGCTTTTCATATTTAGACTTGGTATTCAACACCAGGTATATCCTACAGAGACTATGAAGTTTTTGTAGACTCAGAGTAAGCCTGATCCCATAAAGGATCAGATGAAGAGACATCTTCCAGGACTAGGAGACAGATGCCATGAGTTGAGAAGACTAGATCGTAGCTTCAAAGAGACATGAAATCTCCTGGGAAGATTCCCTTATTTCAGTAACAGAGAAGGAATCTAGTCAGAAGGATTAGAATATGGATTTTTCCTAAGACGAGAAAGGAAGTCAGTGGTGATTTCCAAAATTGATCTAACAGATCAAGCATGTTGCAGATAAAAGTATAAATATGTACAAAACTTGACTTGTATCCATAGGATTCTCCCAGCAAGAGGAAGAAGACTATGACGAGACACTTAATCCAGTAATCGAAGAAATAGTTCCAGTATTTGAAGACAACCGGAACAACCATGATTCATATACAGTATGAGATGCAGGGGGAGCAATCCCCATATTTAAAGTTGAGTGGCAGTTGGTGCAATACTTTAGTCGAGCCATGGAGACATGACTACAATAGCAGATATAGTTACCTCCATGAAAGAAGAAGAGCTATTTTCAGTATCAGTTATTGAGCCACTCTCAGTTTCAGATGAAGTTGTTGCCATAATAGAGTAGAGGAACTACTCTCAGAGTTCAATAGCTACAGGGATTCTTGGCTTCAGAGAAGCTGCAAGTGCAGAGTCCCAGTCCCAAAGGAACACTTGTAGAGAGAGTAGAAGACATACTCTCAAACAGTAAGACAGATAGTGATTTGCAAAAAGCACATAGCGCTAGCACATGATTGGGCACACTAAGTTGAAGCTGAGCAAGTGTACCAAGCTGGTACAATGACATTTCGAAGTACAAGACAAGAAGACTCATGTCCAGAAGTTGAAGCAAGCTCCAAGAGCTTCGTATGGCAGGATTGATAGTTTTCTGATGAGCTTCGGCTTTACCAAGAGTAAAGTTGATCCCAATCTTTACTTCAAGATTGTGGATGATGGACCAGTTATATTGTTGCTATATATATGGATGACTTATTCTTTACAGGTCAAGAAAATCTCATCACGGATGGTAAAAAGAAGCTCGCTACAGAGTTTGAGATGAAATACGTAGGCCTAATGCACTATTTCTTATGTCTTGAAGTTTGGCAAAGCCCAGAGAAGATCTTCCTTAACCATTAGCCGACTTGTCTTCTAGGGTTATGTCCAATACTTTAGGGTTTCTTCTTGCTTCCTGGAATATTCTATTCTCGTCGAGGTTACATGTGGAGGTTAATACCTCCCGCAGCTACCATAATATCAACAGATGGGTTTCTCACATTCAGAGGGAGAGCATCACAGTGATGTGGACCATGGAGGGGGCAACTCTAGTGGAAATACCACCCTCGCTAAGAGGGAGAGTTAGAAATTTGTAGCTCGGGCAAGTACTTCCATACTAGGGGTGTCTAGTAGTATGGAAGGGGCCCACATAATGTCTAGACAAACTAAATTTTGATGGGGATCACTTAAGTCAACATGAGATTAAGTCACAACCGTTGGATGTGGCTTAAGTTGTCTCAATGCTTGATTAAGTCCCCACCGTTAGATCTAGATCTTGAGGAGAAGATCTAAGAGCCAGGATTGAATGAGAGAAAAGGCTAGGGTTACAAATCACCAAGGAGGCCTCATTTCTCATTATCTCAAGAGAAGTTAGCTAGCTGAGTGAGAGTGGTTCTTCAAGGGAGATCAAGTGACAGGTTGGTCGAACTAGTCAGGAGAGGGCTAAGTAGGTTTAAGTAGAGGTCCGAGTAGGGTCGAGAAGAGGTCGAGTTGGGTCGAGCAAGAGGAGAAAAGGGGCTAAGTAAGAGCCCAAGAGGTCTCCAATGACAAAAATATGAGCTAGTGAGGGCGTATTCAGGCTACAAAGAAAGGGAACAAAGTTACCAGAATTTGCAGCAAGCAGAAGAGAGGCCGTGTGAATCGTACAGATTGGTGAGTGAGGCTGAGGGAGGGCCGTACCAGCTAGTTGAGAGATAAAGAGGATAAATCTACTGAGATTAAGAATTGTGCAACCACCAACAGCAAAGAGAAGAGGAACCCTACTCATCCCTCTCCTGATTGGTTCGACTCAACCTATCACTTGATCTCCCTTGAAGAACCACTCTCACTCAGTTGGCTAACTTCTCTTGAGATAATGAGAAATGAGGCCTCCTTGGTGATTTGTAACACTAGTCTTTTCTCTCATTCAATCCTGGCCCTTAGATCTTCTCCTCAAGATCTAGATCTGACGGTGGGGACTTAATCAAGCATTGAGACAACTTAAGCCACATCCAACGGTTGTGACTTAGTCTAATGTTGACTTAAGTGATCCCCATCAAAATTTAATTTGTCTAGACATTATGTGGGCCCCTTCCATACTACTAGACACCCCTGGTATGGAAGTGTTATCCCCATTTTGTGGGATAACTAAGGAGATCATGTCTCGAGACCCTCAGGTATATGGAGTGTTGAGAGACTACATGACCAACAGTGTCCACTTGCACATATAGAAACCTGCTCCGTCACCACATTTGATCCATTGTCAGCACATCCACCACACCAGCTAGCTTCTAGAAGGAAGAGTCTTTCTCCATGCGGTACAAGTCAGGTATTGTGGCAGGTAATCACCCTAATATTTGAGGCATTTGAACATGTTGTATTTAAGCTACTTTTGATTATAGAACGCCTACTTGGACATTATGCATTTGACCCTGTTTCACCTTGGTGAGTGTCATAGATTTCCTAATAAGTGGCCAACTTTTGGGGAAGGTTTGCGATTGGGGGTCCCTTGAGGGGTTATTGCACCATTCCCGACCATACATACCACTTTTTGCTCATTACATTCCCATCATATTGCCCTCTTCTAGGCCCTTTGACTTTAGTGACCCAAGAAGGGCACGTACCTCATTTCATGGGAAGAAGGGGCTGAAGGCCCAAAGGGATTGTTGTTGGCTAAAAAGATAAAAGCATAGATATTAACCTTCTAGATGCTTCACCCAAGGATCCCCGAGAAAGAAATGAAATGCTTCTCTGTAAGAAAAGGGGGGCCTACAAGAATAAATGATAATGAATGCTTAGGGGGTTAGTTGGAGGATAGGAGGTCTCATCACGAGCCGACCTATCATGATCATGGGTATTTAGCAGTATGACATTACCATCATCTGGTCACCAAGCCAGGGTAGTGGCTCTCAGTTACACAACTGAGAGAAAGGGGGTCTCATCACGAGCAAACCTTCTCATTTCCACAAGGTATTTGTGAGTGACACTATCATTATCTAGACACCACGCCAGGACAGTGGCCTTCAACTCGTTCCTTAAAACATGAAAGAAACAAAGAATGGAAGGAATATGGGCTTGGAAAAAATGCATTGCAAACGAAGGTGCCACACACCCTCTACAAAGGCACCCATGAATGAGATAATACGAGCCCTTGTATGTCATGAAACTCAACGACCTATGAAGTCTAAACTCCTTCCACCTCATCATCCATTTCATGACCTTGAAAGGCCATCCTTGGGAGCATCCCCTACTTGAGGATCTTGGTCTACCCAATAGGATCTTTATGACACCCCTCCCATACTTAAACTTGGTCAATCGTATTTTTGTTTAATTTGATGAGGTAGTTTTGATGCACATGTTTAGGTGCCTTGCTTATTAGACGTGGTTTATACTTGTCATGATATCTTTGACTTGAAATCTTTGTAGGGAGTACCCTCTTGTTTTGCAGGACCTCGCTTGATGGCCAGTTTTGAAAGAACAAGTATATCTTGGGCTTCCATGGGACAAGGAGCCCACAGGTTGGATGTGGTAGGCCCGCACACCAGATCACAGAGAGATGCCTTTGGAGGCTTACTTGACATCATGGAGGATCTTATCCAGCCCCTAGCACCCAAACAATTTTCCTAGGAGAGGCAAAACATCATCTTTTGAGGGTTGACGTCATGCTTGAGGGGGCTTGATGGTGATGGGGTGACTGCACATTGACACTTGGCATATTTTCACCGAATGAGGCATGGAGAAGGCTTAGCACATGATGAGGAGGCTCAAAGAACCCAAACGACTTTCACATCTTCTCCAACGACTTGCTCAAGTGCCAAAACGTTCCCTAAAGGGGCGACATCACCTTGTTCTAGGGTTTCTTTTGTGTAAAAGTGAATTTTAAGATGAATTGTTTAATATTATTTTGATGCAAGGGATAAGATAAGGGTTGTGGACCCCTTATCTTATGTTTTACCCTTGCTAAGTGGACAAACTATGTGATAGACATTTTGTATAAATAGAGATCATGAAATCTCATTTTGAATCATAACTCTCCCATTATGAAAAGATAAGGACTGAAATTTTCGCTACCTTCAAGGTTTTTGTTCTCTTGTGCTATGGTATGGTGATTTCTTTGGTTATGGACTACATGATGATGATGCGCTAGCTCTTGGAGGTCTTTTTTCTAGCTATTGTGGTGGTTTATCTTGTTGCTATTTGGATTGGTAAGGCATTTTACTTATTGATATCATTTGTAATTCAAGCTCAAGGTTGATTGTTGCTAAGGCTAGGTAGGGAGCATAAGTGCATACACCCCTACTTTAGCTCCACCATAAATTTAAGCATAGAATTATTGTTTGCAAGGGTTTGCTAAGGAAGTATAAGAACATACACCCCTTAGTTTAATCCCTAGCTAGGTTACTTGCCTTGGGGAATAAGAGGATTTATACCCCCAAGGAGGTAGTAGCTCTAGCTCTTTACTTTTGACCCCATTAACCCATGAATCAAAAGCACTAGTCATTGCATTGGAGAAATAAAACATTGCATTGATAAACGTGAAAAGTTGAAATCTTGAAGTTCTCTCACTTGGATATTGTTCCTTGAGCCTTAGGCTATCTTGCCTCATTGAGGCATCCCCTTTCACCCACTAAAACTTTATGCTGTAATAAAACTAACCTACAACCATTAGGGCTGCAGAGATCTAACTCTCTAAACCTAGATAACTCCTAAACTAACCCTAGAGATTGGCTATAACTTTGCCCTAACAAACTACTAACCCTAGCGCACTTTTTAGGCTAGTTTGAGGTGATTTTCATTGGCTGAATTTTCTGTTATAAGGCTTGGTTTTCTACAGCCATAAGGCTGATAAATATCACTGCAGTAAGCTTTTTGTTGCAGCCTTGCTTTTATGCTAAATTCTTTCTCTTTCATTCTTGAGTTGAACTAGTCTTTACTAGCTTATCTCTTGCTCATTCAACTAGACTTTTAGCACTTATTTTGCAGCTCTTATTATCTTTTACATGCTGATATATATCATTGATTTTTGCTGCAATTATGGACAGTAAGCTTAACTTGCTTGTCCACCTAACATATTGCATCGTATACTTGGTTTTCCTTGTGTCTCAAGCAGGTATTCTCTCTTGGCAGGTCACTCAAATCATTGGCAACCTTAAGCAACCCTCAAGACTCATTACCAAGTTCCCTTTTCCATCTAGAAACTTGACCTTCAGGGGCATCCGTTCATACATCTTATTTTCCGTCTCAATCCCCCCTAGGGTCACCGGGATTCCCCCTTTGAGGTGACCACCTCACCTCTAAAGTGACGGGAACACCTGCCTAAGGTGACAGTGGGTAGGTGCTCTCTAAGTTGTCGCCAATTGGTGGTTGGGTCGGGCTTTTCCCAACCTACAACTTGTATGATAACAGGAAGTACCTGCCCGAGCTACAAATTTCTAACATGACATATGACAAGTCTTTATTTAGTAGGATTCGGAAGGAAGAGGGAGGCATGAGTGTAGAGCTTGTTGATGATGCCACTTACCCTGTGAGAGGAGTTGGCTCCATTTCATTTCGGATGCCTTCAGGTTATGTTCTTGAGTTGAATCACATTTTATTGCTTCCTGGTTTGAGGAAGAACCTCCTTTCAATTTCTTGTATGACAGATATACATTGGAGACTTGCCTTTGAGGGACAGCGGTGCACCAACAATGATTGTAGTCTAGCTAGCCCAAGGACTTTGGCTAGAAGGGTGAGAGAAGGAGGCCTTTATAAGTTACTTGCCAATCCGGTGGCACGTCTACATTCCACTGGGAGGCTAGAAGAGCCTTCTAACTTTGAGGAGGCACATGCATGACAAGAGGTCATAGAGATAGGTTCAGCACTAATTGCAAATGATCTGATAACATCTTGGGTTGATGAGGATGTGAGATCTTTTAGTTCGCAGGATTCTCCTTTAGTGATTGAGGAGAATGTGGAAGTTGTTCCAGATTTAGAGGCTCGAGAGCATGTAGGAGTGCCTAGATCTTCAGTGAGGCCAAGTGTATCTCATGGGAGATATGAAAGTCATGTTGCATTGGTTTCTTCCATTCGTGAGACTTCCAATTGTACATTGTGTTATAAAAATAGGTGTACTCGTTTAACCATAGACAATATAGCAATATTGTCACCCAACCACAGGCACAAAAGGCCACCCCCGAGCACCTTAACCTTGACAGAGAGAATAATTCTGGAAGCAAACCCTAGAACCAATAGCCAATCAAGGTAGCATACCTATCTCCAGAGCTAGCGTACTAGGAAGAAAGTCCAAACCATAACCAAAGAGAAAGTCCAAGACAAAGTCGAAATTTGTCAGTTGTAGTAGCTGCAGCTGCAACTACTCTCCAAACTTGCGCACTACTGACCTTATGCAGTTGTGAGAGGTGAGGTGACAAATGAGCTCTAGCGCCCTCTTATTTATAGTCCTCCAAGTGACCTAACTGGGGCGACTTCTACTTCTGGAGGCTAATAACTCAATAATAAATATTCTCTTGAGCCGACTTGCCTTCTAGGGTTATTATCCAACATTTTAGGGTTTCTCTTGCTTCCCAAAATATTCTAGTCTTTTCAGGGTTACACATGGAGGTTAATACCTCCTGCAGCTACCATAATATCAACACTCCCTCCTAGCTAGGGAGCTATTAAAGGCAATGGTTTGAGCACAAATATACCATTCAACCGGTAGCATCATCATAGCCACACAAGCTATCTCATGGTCAAATCATGAGCACCATCATTACTATCAATATCGTCTGATAGCATCAACTGCATCATCTCTTGAAGCCATACTCCATCTGAGTAATCAGGCATGATGCTGAATAAATCACTCAATCCACAGAGTGATACAAGAACCATTCTTCTAGTCTCGACATATGTCCTAGAAGAATAATTGTTCCAACAGATGCTATAAGCCACGCCATGGGCTACAAGGACTATTCTTCTAATCTAGACATACGTCCTAGAAGAATGACTATCCTGGACCATTTTCCACGGGGAGAATGTATGTCCATCAACATACTGACTATCCATCTAGCTGGTAATCATCTCCAACACTAGTGATAGTCTTCATGGCAATCAAAACAATGCCATTCAATAGAACACAACTGTGTCTATCCATAGTAGTACACAACTACTATCCAGTGGTACACAACCACACCTAGTAGCACACGGCTACTAACCAGTGACACATCGTCACAACCAGTGGAACACATCCACCACAATGGCATACAACTACTGTCTAGAGACATACAGTCTCCACAGCAATCATATCATCTGATATCAACCTGCATAACAATATCATGATACAAACTGAGTCATCTGAGCTATTCTTCAACTTACGTCTGTGAGATCTGGAAGAGCATCTGCCCTCAGAAAGTAAAACATCAACCATGGGCTATCTGGACTATTCTTCCACAGCATAGAAGAATAATTGTCCCTGATTTTTTAGCCTGGACCATTCACCTAACTGGCCCATTCCTTTGGCACTAATCATAGTGCAACTTGGAGAGAATGAATCTGCCCTAGGAAATTCTTGTCCCTGATTGTTGAACCTGGACCATTCACCTAACTGGGTCATTCCTCCGGCACTAATCACAATGCAACCTGGAGGGAATGAGTCTTCCCTAGGGAATGACTACCCGGACCATTTCCTATGGAAATGACTGTCTTGCACCAACCTCCAAAATGGAACATTCTTCGAAACTACTCACAACTATGAACTTCGGAAGAATGATTGCTCGACGAGGCAGACCATTCTACTTGACCACTACTTAGAGTGACTGCCAAGAAGAATGACTATCCTAGAACATTCCCCCACACTGGCCACAAGGGGAATCGTTGTCTATGGTACATCAGCAATCTATCGGACCATTTTCATTACGAAAATGACTATCCGATCTAGACCATTTTTTGAACTGGAAAATGAATGTCCATCAAAAATCTCAAACCACTTTCCGATCTGGAAAGGAACTGCCCATCCTGGACCATTTTCCGAACTGGAAAATGACTGTCCATAAATTAATAACATATCAGTGCTCCCTCTCAACCTGGGAGTAATCACTTCCTTTTTCAATAAGGAAGTTGTCTCCACGAGCCCCAGCTTGACTCTTGAGTATGCAAACTTTTCATCTTGGACAGAGGCTTTACCAAAATATCTGTTATCTGCTCATCTGTGGAGATATACTGGAGAACCACTTCTCCCTTCTGGACTTTATCACGGAGAATATAATGCTTGATCTCAATGTACTTCGGCCTGTCATGGAACACCGGTTTCTATGAAAGATTCACATAGCTCTGATCATTACAATATATCATGGTTGAATTCAACACTTGATCGGACAGTCCAAAAATCAACTTATTGCTTTTGTACAAGCATCACAAGGTGCAATATACTATGCTTATGTAGTGTTGATTGCAACAGACTTCTTGTTTCCTCATAGCTCATAACATCGTGGCAAAGCTCAAACTGAAACATATCCAAGTAGCACTTCTTCTGTCATCTGCATTCCCTGCCCAATCTGAATCGATAAATCCATGCAGATGTATATCATAACTCAAACGTCCCACAAGACAAATATCCGGCTGAGTATTCTCCAAATACATTAACGAGCCAATCAATTGTCGATACAGAGACGGGTCTACTGGATTAGAGTCTCTCAACTTATTCAGATCTATCATCGTGGAAGTTTGTCATGAATTAGCAATCCATCATCCCGGACTTCTGAATAACCATTTTGATGCACTATCTCTGTCATAGAAAGTTTTTACCACGCTTCTGATGTATATGAGATACTCTGCATCAAGTTGCTTGAATCCATACAAGGTCTTCTTATATCTGCATACATGGGTCTCTTTCTGGTATAAGCTTCTTTCTCAATTTGCTTTATTGGGAAGAACAGTCTTTTACATGTAAATTCCAATCTATGGATACTACAAGAGGTATATCTGGTTTACTGGAACAAGTTGTCGTCATAGTCTTTTCCACATTTTCTTACATACATTGTTCTTCATCACAACTTCCATTTCTTCTGCTTGATTGCTTCTAGTGGGTTCAAACCAAGCTGTTAGTCTTATGATTCTTGGTATACTAACTGGTTGTCCTGGATTTTGTTTCTTTCTTGGAATCTTCATATTCTTCCTCATATTCCTTTTTATCTTTTGGGTCAATGGAGTCTTCTATAGATTCCATGCCCTTCCTTCCTGAAGATTCCAACTTCTTCCTTTCATCATAGGAACATAGATGTAGATGGACAACCAAGGATACTTAAGGCTTCTTTTCAAAGAAGACTTCTTCTAGATTCAAACTGAACACGTGCTACTTATCATAGTTGCTACTTTCAATGGGAACATGGACACATACTTCATAATCTTCACAGATTCTTTAATGGATCATGTCATTTAGGATTAGCTCCCTCCTAATCCTGGCTTCATGCATGAATATGCATGCTCTTCTTTTGGAATTCTACAATCATCTCCCTCCATCTAAGAGATTACATGCTTCGTCTGCATCCTTATTGTCTTCTGCAAAGTGTCACAAGTCTTATTCTAATTTCCTCTTGATTACTGACTTCTTTCTGATTTGACTCCTTCTGAGTCTCTTCAAGTTTGATTCTGATTTCGGTAGTTGTTATAATAGATTCCTCGGGAATTTGCCAACATACTTCATCTTCTTGTAGTCATTGTAATAGAAATCTTTATCTTGTTATTCTTCCATAGGTATTGTTTCAACTTTCACTGACCATCTTTTCTTCTTGACTAGAAATAGATATGCATGATATGTACAGGGACTATGTAAACATGGTATGTACAAGAACTATGTTATAGAAAAATATTGTTACCTTGACTAGAAGAAGAAGTTTGCTTCATCCTGCTTAACTTTCTTTGAGGTTTCCTTTTCTTCGGCAACTGTTGCTTCGTCTATTTCCTTCCTTAAGCCAAACTTCCTCTTATTCCTAAAATTCTTGAATTTTGCTGTGAAGGCTTGATCATCATATTTCTTTTGGGATTTCTCTTTTGTGCTAATCCTTGATTCTTCTTGTGCAAAGCAAGTCCAAAGTTCTTCAAATGTGAGATACTCCTTTCTTGTGTTCATGCTTGCGGCAAATGCATCCCATGTTTTGGGAAGGCTGTTGAGTACTATATTTACCAGTTCCTTGAAATGATTTCTTCAATAACTTGTAGTTGATCTCTTAATTAAGAGATTCTCACAAAATATGATGTTATGCTATCATCATCATTCATTTTCATGTCACGAAGCTCATTCTTCAAACTCATTACCTGTCCAATATTTCTGATTGAGAAGAGGTTATTTAGGGCATCATACATCTTCTTAGATGAGTCAAGATGAAGATGAGAAATGTAGGGTATCAAGTGGTCTTTTATAGAGTCCACTATGATACTCATAGCATTGATGTCATTGTCCTTGAACTTCTTCATAACTGCAAAGTTCTGAGGTTCCTTCTCTTTTCCCGCTTCAAACTGTGGTTCCATGATCTTGCCTTTCACGAGATCCAACACTTTATTCTTGGCAAGGATGAGGTCAATCCTTGTCTTCCATGCTCTGAAGTTAGAAGCCCCTTCTAACTTGTTTTCTAACTTCATAGAGTAAGTCATGACTGCTTTGACTTGGTCAACCTTTGACTTTGACCAAAAAATCAAACTTGGCGTCTTGGCTTGCTGAGAGTACTAGGAGGTGCGCTAGGCTATCCAGAAATTAGGTCAAGCTCTTCACTTAAGGTGCCTTAACAAGAGGGTTAGGGTTTCGTTGCTGCAGTAAAACTTTGACTGCAACTGCAACTGTAACTGAGCAAATCCTCTCAATCTATCTTCCAACGGTTAGACTGTCCGAAGATAGTGTGGGCCCATAACCTGTTAGAAAAAAAGGTGTGCTCGTTTAACCATAGACAATATAACAATATTGTCACCTAACCATAGGCACAAAAGGCCACCCCCGAGCACCTTAACCTTGACACAGAAAATAATTCTAGAAGCAAACCCTAGAACCAATAGCCAAAATCAAGATAGCGTACCTCTCTCCAGAGCTAGCGTACTAGGAAAAAAGTCCAAACCATAACCAAAGAGAAAGTCTAAGCCAAAACCGAAATTTGCCAGTTGTAGTAGCTGCAGTTGCAGCTCCTCTCCAAACTTGCGCATTGTTGGCCTTATGCAGTTGTGAGAGGTGAGGTGACAAATGAGCTCTAGCACCCTCTTATTTATAGTCCTCCAAGTGACCTAACTGGGCCGACTTCTACTTCTGGAGGCTAATAACTCGATAATAAATATTCTCTTGAGCCAACTTGCCTTCTAGGGTTATTATCCAACGTTTTAGGGTTTCTCTTGCTTCCCGGAATATTCTAGTCTTGTCAGGGTTACACATGGATGTTAATACCTCCTGCAGCTACCATAATATCAATACATTGGAGGAGAGGTGTGATACCTCGATGGAGGATGATGTTGAGACAGATTCCAGAGTTACAGTTAATGGGAGTATTATAGAGTACAGAGCCAGGGATCATCTATTCTCTCAGACAGAGATAGTTTCCCATGATGATACTCTTGCCAAGGACCATGGATTCTCTCAGATAGAGGAAGTTGACCGTGATGTTAAACTTAATTTGGGATTCTCTCAAGATGAGGGAGTTGATCTAGCTCATGTTGGTCCAATTACCAAAGGATTTGAGGTGCATGAGAGGGCTCTCAAGTTCATAGGATGATGATGACCTTACATGGATTGTTGTCGATACCACAAGCTTTGTATTCCAGGATCAAGGAGTTGATTTGTATGGATCTCTAGCTTTGTGACTTTGATAGATGTGATACACTTGTCTTGATCTTATATGGAGATGTGATCTTCTCTATAGGATGTCCTAGATAGCTCATGATGTGGTGTCCGTTGATTTTGGCCCATGATGTTGAGATGATGGAGTTTGGCATGTTGCTTTTGTTCTAAATAGATATTCCTTCGTATTCACAGGTTGTCAGGATTCATTGGAGGATCGAAATGCAGCGATACAGGTTCTTTACAAATGACAGTGGTTGATTCTAAGACCACAACAGCTAGCAGATTTGGTGGAGTTGCAAAGGAAGTTAACAGGTGTCAATGTAAACACTTTCCTCGTAAAGAATAAGCATTAACTTTCAAGGTTACTCCAAAAGTGTTACACCATGCTTGGGGTGCTTCATAAGATTTGGGTTACATGGTGTATGTTCGGCCCCTGGATGGTCCAAGATGAATTGGTACATGAGAGATCGTACTTGATGGATTTGCACAATTGAGATAGCTTTCTAGTGAATGATTGACATCAGATGGTTGTTGGCTTAGTGTTCATCCCTTGGGCGTCGAAGTTCTCTTGACAATTCGGTGGACACCCTTCATTGGGGCCCCATGAAGGATCCACTTGCTTGGAGAGCGCCCTACATAGGATGAGGAGCGTTATACAGCTTAGAGAAGGGCATCAGGCCCTAGTTGGCATGTGGTATCTTGTATTCATGTTCGAAGGATTAGAGATGGCTCGGGGACGTCTGGGGCTCTAGTAGTATTCTTCCAAGGGTTGTGAGACCCAGTGGAGTACATTGCTTAGAATGATCGATGGAGATTGTGGAGGCTTGTGATGGAGGGATGTGGACTTGCCTTGAGTAACTACATCACTTTGGAACCATTACTGTGCACGACATCACCTTGGAGCATGGCATATACTGTAGAGTGTAGCATCTCACTTGTGTTCGCCTACAAGTGCTCATTGTAGGTTTCTTGTAAGTGATAAGGCCCACATTGTATTGTTGGTCTCCCTTACCTCTCATATAAATAAAGGAAGGAGAGAGTCTTTCCATTCATATATTTTCATTTACTCACTTGTATTCACTCTTATGATGAGAATCATGAGATGTGATCTAGAGAAGAGTGTGCACTAACCTCTCTCTGGAGTTTTCACATGTGCTTGATCTCTCTCTCTTGAGTCACTAGGGTTTCTTGGTCTTTTTGGAGTATCTTGGAGCATGTTGGAGGTCTAGGGTTAGGGTTTATCCCTTGGAAATTGGAGATTAGGGTTATGTGATAAAACCCTATGGTGGAATTGTGGAAAAAAGGAGAAGAAGAGGACGTCTTGCCTTGGAGGATGTGTTGGAGTGATTCTTGCACATTGGATCTTCTTGGTTGTTAGGGTTTTGTTGATTTTCCCTATAAAGGGTTTGGAGAGCTAAGAGGATTTGTACTAGCTTTGAGAGAAGGCTCTGAGATGTACATGTACTTCATCTTGAGCATATTAATGAAGTTTCCAGCTGTCCTAAACTTGTGCAGTTTCCAGATTTGAATTTCAGCTATATATGTTCTTTATGCATTGATATTCACAGCCATATAAATCTTGTTGATTTGATACATGTAAAAGGACAATTGTTAAGTGATTTGACATCTGAGTGAAGAATATAAGGGGCTGATTTTACTGTGGTCATATCGCTGTTGTACTGCTGTTATTACTGCTGTAAAAGAGTATTTTCAGATCTGGTTATTGGCTGATACATCACCCTAAAAGAGTTGAAACTTATCCCTTTGGTTTGGTATCTTTTCTCCTTGAATAGCTAGGAAGTTTGGGCTGTTTCGAAGTGAAACATTGTACTCTTTCTACTTTTATTTTGTACCTTCTTTTATAGCAGCCCTAAGGCTGAAAATTCACAGGGCAAAGATCCAATAAACCTTATATATTGAAGGTGAAATTTCTGTTTTGTATTGAATTTTGAATTCTGAAAAATTTTGACAAGCATCGACACTAGTGCTTGTGTTGCAAGCATAAGCTTGGTTGCTGACCTGCACAAACCCTATGGTTGGTTTCAAATGCCAACAATGGATGGTGTTCCCTTATATAACATTGCCTGGGTATAGCAATTCAAAACTGTATCATATGTAGGTATGATAATATGGCCTATACCTTAGGTGTCAATCAGTCAAATATGGCCTGCCCATTTCACCACCACATACCCAACGGGTTTTCACCATTCATCCCACTCCCTGGATCCAAGTAGCTTTGTTGGATCCTTTGGGGAGAGCGATTTGGAAAGTGCCCAGGTCACCAAAACCACTATGAGCATAAGTGAGTAGCTAGACCGTGATTTTCAAAAATTCATAAAGGCGATGTGGACATCTCAAGCCAGGACGAAAATGTGAGTGCCTAGTAAGCATGGCGTTGCGTTTGAGAGCTGAGCTTTGCCGAATCAAAATAAAAAATCTAATCACTCGATAAATACTTGTGGTCATGTTTATAGATGTTCTAAGATAATTACGTCTATCAGCATCTTCGTCAAAGTAAATGAAGGCATATGTTTTGCAAGTTCAGATGTCTGGATGCCCGTAATGGAGCCGTAACACCCTCAGAAATGCGAGTACATACAAATTAAGAACGTTGGCGTCTGAAGAATGTGCTTACAACTGCAAATGCGATACTTAGCAGAATTGGCGATCAACATGGAAAAGAAGAATCGGAAAAACGATGGACTTACCAGTTGATTGAGCTGATCGCAGTTGAAGAGGGCGTGCCTGGTGTTGAACTGGGAATCCGACGCCAGGAAGTAGAATTGACCCGAGTCGGGAGCGTGAATGTGGACGAGGAAAGGAGTCAGTGCGGCATTGTGGGCAGGAGGAGAGGAAGGTTCAAGTATGCCTTTGGTCCCGTGAAATAATGGCTTAAACCCTCTCATCCTGTCAGCCCACCTGTCATTTCCTTCCATTCTAAAGAGGGTTTTAGCATTGTGGCTGCCAACCCAATTCTCATTATTAATGACAGTTGGAGGTCCATTAATCTTCCATGAAAACAATGTCACCACTGATTCATTTTTCTAACAGGGAAGTGATTTGGATGCTTGCCCCTCTCATGGGACAGTACAGACGACACCTCAACCACCCACCAATCCAAAGTACATGTAGACATGTATTCATAATCGAGGGAAAGAATCAAGCCCGCCGCCTTTGTATTCTCAAGCCACCCTCCAGCGCAGAGTATCTACCAAAAAGGGCAGAATTAGGAAGGACTCCCCACACACGTAGCCTCAGTAGCTACAGGGATAGAGCTGCAAGCCTACAATTTCCCTTCTGGAATGCATACGCTCCATTCTCTATAACAATAACAAAAATTTGAGAACAATTTTCCTTCGGGAATGCATGCATCTGCTCCAATCTCAACAGCAAAAAATTATGATAAACCAAAGTGGAAGGATCTCAAAAAATTATGATAAACTAAAGTGGAAGGATCTCAACAGCCAAAAATTATGATAAATCAAAGTGGACGGAGGAAGAATTAAAGCTTAAAAAACATAATTATTTGGAAATTCTAGTAAACGATGTATTCAAGTGTCATCCCGAATTTTCGTTGAAGTCCCTATTATGGATGAGAAAATTATTGTAGGAAAATGAGGGCTTCAAAACCATCTTAGTTGACAAAAGGATAACGGATAAATTTGTTAGATCAAAGATATATTATGTTGGAGTCTTTTAGTTTTATGTTTAGAAAGTGAGAAAAAGTTTATAGTACTTAGTAATTAATTTTTAATTTAGTTTTTTTTATACAATTTTAAAATTTGGAAATTTATTAATATTATAAATAAAATATAACTATTTAAAATAATTTATTAGTGACCCATAAGATGGTAGACTTTTGTTCTTGCTAAATGTCTGGTGTCTTATACATTCAATTTGTTTCTTTAAGTTAGAATTTAACCAATAAGAAACAATTTTAAGTCATATTCCAAAATTATCATACTCCAAAACAATTATTAGTCATTGCCTAGATTATTGTTTTTACATTGTTATTAATTTTGAATTAATTTATCATTAAACTATACTCTATCTAAAGTCATTAGGAAAAATATTCTCTTTTTTTGAATTATTGTTTTCACTTTTCATATTAGTTTTCAATTTATAGATCATAAAACTATACTCCATCTAAAGTTGTAAGAAAAATTATTTTATTTTTTCCAGATTTTTCTAATGGTATTGATCTTGGTCGAGGCACTTTGTCAAAATATATTTGTTGATAAGCTATCACCAAAAATACCCTCTCACATGTGTCATCCAAAAACACTAAGAAAACCAAATAATAAGCAAGTACAGGTGGCATGTGTGGGTGCTCCAAGCCAAAATGCACCATCAAAGAGCATTAATGAATGTGTCACAGATATCCAATGAAGGCTCAAGCCACAATGAAGATGAATAAGAAGCCCACATGTGTCCATGCATGCTAAAATAGTCAAATTCTCTCATAAGTGCCAAATAAAAGCTCCATGAGATAGTCTCTAAGGTGTAACCATTTTCTCAATAAATGTGCATATGGCTAAGTATCAGGAGGAAGAGGTCAACATATTAAATAATAACCCTCAATCCATGTGCAAAGAATATGTACATGCCAACTAACTCCATGGAAGTGGAGATGACCACATCAACAAGAAATAAGATACAAATAAATATGAATGTGCTTCCAAATGTGTGCCAATAAGGGGAGCACTCCACCTAAGTCAATGTTCCATATCATAATAAATCCATCTAAGTGTTAATAACCCCCAAATAGGCTAGGGTGCTCACAACATAGTCTCAACCCAAGCTCAACTATGCCAAATAAAACCATTGAAGGACTAGAAAACAACAACACATGAGGAGCAATAATTAATCATCAAAACTTAGGGAAACCCTTAGTTGATGGGTTCCATATCCTGAAATGCACCAAGGGTCAATCAAATATGTGAGAAAATGTTGAGCAAAACCTTCCAATACCCCTCATATGCTAGATGTGAGCTTCCAACCTCTGAAAACATGTCATACCACCATGATGAACATATCCATCAACAATTAATGGGGTGTTCCATCAAGAAGACCCATAATATCCCACATCATTGTCATCCCAACCCTTGGGGGGATAGAACCATCATACATATGTGCAAGTAGTAATACCGTGATACTAATATAAGTGATATAAAGTAGCAATTATCGTGATCAATCGTCCACTAGCATGTTGATTCATCAACAAAAGATGTGCAACCATGAAGAGAGAACCAAGCCGTGTCAATACATCACAAAAGATGAATGAGTCTTCTCCAATTCAAAGTACTCAAGAAACAGAATTGAAGTACCATCCTCATTAACCTATCATCGTGCAAATACCTATAATGAGTGGTGAAAATCACATGTGTAGTTCTCATGTTGTATGAGGGGTAACAACTGTCTCCAACATGGAGACGTGTACTTTTCCTGAGAGTGCATGAGAACCTCAGAATCTATGGTGGTGCCTATTGAGAAGATTTTCCAAAAGGAAGGAGAAAACTATGTGGTGGGATGGATACATATCCACATCCCCAAACACAACATACAATATCCATATAGTCTATTACATCAAAATTGGCTTTACATGAAAAAAGGGCATAAGTCAACAGTGTTAAAGATGGCATGAAGGCAAACCTAGTGCTCATCAATGTTGAGCTTATTCATTTTGATATAATGCTCTCAAGAGCTTATTCCTTCTACACCTATTCTAAAATAAAGAAGCACGGGAGCTAGGTGAAATCATAAATCCAATGCAACAATTCTAGTTCTTTATCTAAATCATGAGTTATCCCCTTGTGTTTAGCAATAAACCAAAACAAGGCTATATCAAATATGAAGCAATTATGATCTAAAACATACATCAATATATGGTTAAAAAGTGAAAGGAAAGTAAGCTCATGACAATGGAAAAGAGCACGGTAATCATCATGTCAAACTTGGCATGTGCATCCACAAGCTTGCTCTATCCATGCTTGAATAGGGCTAATATAAAATCTGCAATGTGAAGATGGTGGTTCATCCTTACTCCACCTAAAGTATTCATCATGCATCATATGTCTCTCAGAAGGTTAATCTTCATACTCCAAGAAATAATTCGTTTGGCTTCCATAGACAACATCAAACACATCTTCATACAACCAATCTTGAGGTAGCTCCATAGAAATTCTGCAAAATATTTTTTGGTTGTCCTCCAAAAAACATGTAGATGAATTATAAGACAAAAGTTTAGGTCTAGATAAAAAATAAAAAATAAAACTCCCAACTTAAGGCTTGTTGTCTCTTTTTATATGGCTATAAATATCTGCAACAAACCATAAACTGAAAATTATTTTGCCCCATACATATTTCAGCATTAAAAACATATCTCCCAACTAGATTTTCATACATAAATTTGGAGAAAAATGAAAAAATAAATAGTTAGAAATTTAGGCAATAAAACGTATCAAACCCCATGCAATTTATAGCCTCAAAAGAATCCTCTAATGTTGATTTCTCATACATAAATTCATCAAAGTCTAAAAAAAATGATGGCCAGAAAATTTATACATTTTCTTCATTGAAATTATACCCTTTAGACTATAAAAAAATATTCCATGTCTATGAGGTAATGTGGCTGAAAAATTTATGCACTTGGCTTGTCATGCACATGCCCCGTAGGCTAAAATAAAACAACATAACTCTTCATCAAACATCACCATAAAATATCCAAATAGTTTTTTTGCATTTAACTCCAGCCTACTATGTTGCCTAAGACGTCCAAAATCTGCAAGTTTAGCACTAAAAGTTTGCTCAATAGTGTCGCAAATGGGATCTCCATACAAATTCTAGTGATCTATATCCCAACAATGATCACTAATGTGCAAGAAAGTGTCCTTATATTCACCCTCTTGGATGCCATCTTCTTCTTCACATGAGGATATGAATGCCAATATCTAAGGGCTCATCTACAAAATCAAAACTCTTCAAATCTTCAATAAATGCATTAGAAATCTGAGAAGGGCCATGGCTTACTAAACCCTTGTCTTCATGCAATGATGGTATGTCAGTTGGAGAATCTTTTTCATCAATATGCTCTTAATATACATGGTCTTCAATGGAGTCACAAGATGGCTCACCAAAATCTTCATCAATTTCATCTTATTGATCTTCTCCATAAGTAGGGTCCCAATTCATAAAAAATACTTGGATCAAAACCGTAAGAGAAGATATTTCCCTCGACCTACAATAATTCTTAATCCAAGATTTTGGATCTCCCTCCAAGGAATATACAAATAATCTCATCAAAACATCTTCATGCATTACTTTAAGCCTTGAAACAAAATCTAAGAATGATATCACATGTCAACTAGCAAAATGAATATCCCCATCAAGCTTTGGAATATACTCCTTCCAGTTTAGATGGAGCTCATTTGGGTACCCAAGGATTTCCATAACATTAAAAGAGGGATACAATACTTGAAATGACCATGGTAACATATTTCTTCACCTCAAATTAATTGATATGAAATTTGAACATTCAAGATTATTATACCTCATACTAATGATGTGGAGTGACCAAGGCCAGCCTTCAAATGCCTCCAATATTATTGAGTGTGCTCACCTCAACATACAATAATGTCTTACATTATTCAAGGAACAAGGTATTCATGGAGTCGCTAGGTGAGAAGAGATCTTCAATACAAGTACTCATAAAACCAATGTAGAAAATCTACTCAATCCGGGAAATGGACTATATCTACGGTAACGACGCCAAATTGTTACCTCTCAATCCCTCACTTCTTGAGATAAAGTCTTAAAGATTAAGTGAGAACTTGGAGGAACTAAGACGGATGTCAAAGTCACCTCACACACCCTCTCCACACTTTAGGCCAACTCTCCTCTAGCTCAAGGGGGAATTCCCTAGAATAGGATTACTATAACTTATGCAATGAATTCCAAGGTGAAGAGAAGAGAAAATTCTAGCAAAGCAAGTTGACAAAGTTTTAGGAAATAATATGAATGAATGAACCGAAGACTGATGTCTTTCCATTGGGAATATGGGTCAAATTAAGATGGAAAATATGGCAATTGGGGCTGAAATGTATAAGCTACAAAGGCCCCTTCCTTGTTGTCCAAACTTGCATAAAATTAACTAGGGAGATCTCAAATGTAGAATAACTTCAATACTCATGTAAATTATGATTACCCGAAATGAAATATATGTGCATTTAACCAAGCATAGAGAAATAATGCATCCATAAATAACATCCCAATAATAGCATAAAGGAAAAATGAATAAAGTTACCAAATTCACCACTCCATAAACATTTGTTAAGATAATTCCAGCACTATGAGAGAGCATTAAGATGTGTAAGACATTCTCATCCACAAAGCATTTTCACTAGTCCGCCAAAAGCATCTAATAGATATTCAACTAAGTTTGTAGGATATTTCTACCTAAATCCACACTCCATCAAATCGAAAGAGAAAACATTTATATAGATTACAACTCTATCTCCTCAGCAATACAGAAGTAATTGTTTTCCTAGATCCATTAGTTCTCTAAGTAATAACATTTCAATATCCTTTTCAATAACTTATTTACTAAAAGTAGCAATGAGTTGTTTAGATTTACTTTCTTCTCCAAGAAGAAATAATAAAACATCAAAGGAAAACAATACAATAATGTTGTCATGTAACCAACTCCACAAGATAAGATAACAATAATAAAATAATGTTGGTTACGGTTGGCTATGCAAAGTAAGCTCCAATGTATGTTCTCAAACTCCTCCAAGATAGGTTGCTCCTCTAACAACCTTCATAAATGAACAATAACCAACTCTCAATGGCACATGTAGTTAAAATGTGGTAAGCAGTGGTTAAATTTGACAGGTATTTACCCCTTTTTTTCCATTTTTAATGGTCAAATATCTGTAATTTTTAAATTTACACTTTCACTTAATTTTTGAAATCGTTAATTTGACGAGAAAATCAATTTTTTTCCCGTATCCATATATATAATAACAATAGATATTATAATATATAATATAATAGCAATATAACTATATATAATATAATAACAACATAAATATATATATTATAATATATTATATAATATAATAACAATTTCCTAAATTTGAATGTTGATTTTTGTGTAAAGCATACATAACACAAGTTATAAATTCTATAGCAAAGATCATGCATAGTACAAGTTAAAAATTCTATAGCAGATGGAGGTTGTAACTTGAAGTTGCATGCATAGCACATTGCATAAGTTACAAATATTATATCATAGGTTGCAACACCTGCACGTTCACAACTTACAAGTCACGGGGATTCTTTGGAAATTGCATTGTATCACATCATGTAGGTTGAAAAGTGAAGGTTGAGAGGGAAGAAAAGATCAAGGATTCACAAACAGTGCCATGCAACTATCCATAGAGGTAAGGCTCATTAATATTGAATTACAGTTGCACTGATGAAAATTGTCTTAGTTTGGATGAAGTTAGAAAACACCTTCGTCCACTCTTATTTTCTCATTATATTTGGTTTTTGAGAATCCACATTTAAATACCTTCCCACCTGTGTTTTTAATGTCTTATGAATCTTGATAATAAGAATAAACATGAGACCTACAACTGACCTCTCACAAACTCTATTTTATTTCATTTTAGAAAACATTAGTAGTTGTTATTTAAAAAAGCAAATCCAAAATAATTGATTAATATTTATTATTTCATTATATTAATAAATAATTATTTCAAATTTTGCAATCCATAACTTTTGTTATTATTTTTACAACAACCATTAGTAACGACCTTTTTTTCCTTTTCCCTTAGGGTGTAGCTATCTTGGCATCATTGCATGCATACTACTTAGTGTTTGGTAGATTGTTTTTGTATAGTGATTCTAGGAATTGAGGCATATAAAGAAGTTGGAACCTCTTATTTGGTGATTTTTGATGCAGGAGCATCGTTGGCAAGCGCACAGAGGCGGGACCACTCAACACGTGAGAGTTCTTCCAGAACTTCAACGTAGGCAGTTACAACCGATTTCGGAATCCGTCTCCACTCAGCGCCGAAATTCACCTTTGGAGGCACGCTTGAGCCAGTGCCGAATTTTACCCTTTGAGGCAAGTTTTGAAATTGTAAACAGAGCAGGAGTTTCCACTTCGGCTTTGGAATGCGACTAGACTAAGATAGAGTAGGATGAATTTTAGAGTAGGCAAGTAGCCAGGGGAAACCCTAGAAACATTTTTGAGTTATGTAGAAGTTTGTACACCCAGTTAGAGAGAGTTGCAATACGGAGAGAAATTAGTTGTAAGAGAGAACTGCAAGTTAGTAGGAGATCTCAGTGTTTTGAGTTACTGTAATTTTGAATGTATTCTGTAGCCATTGGGCACTTGTGAATATAACATAATGGAAAATTGATCCAAATGTATGGTGTGTGGACTGTGTGCATTTTCCTATCATTTCTGTTTACATGAACAAGTGGATGGAACTGTGAGTTTTTTTCCAATTTCAATTGTTTCTCTTCATTGGAAGCTCTGCAAGGTGTGCATCGAGCCAGAGAGGAACGTAAGGAGATCAGGAGGAATTTCTCTACGAGAAATACTGTGGATCTAAGTTATCGAAATCCCTCAAACGCAAGAAGTACGCGAGAAATCGAAGTCTGAACCAAACAAAGCTCAGGAGGGATAACGCTTCGGAAAGTGTTATCGAGATCCAAGAACTCATTCCCTGGAAGGAACGAAGACTGAGTCTTCGAAGACTTAGAAAAACTTCTAAGTCTGAAGTGAGTAAAAGCTCAAGATGAAGAACGTCGTTGAGCGTTGGATTGCGGCGGAATATCCCGCGGACCATCCGATTTGAGGGAGAAGCGCGTGCTTTAACGCTGCGTAGATCTGGGAGGGGAGATCCCAAAGATCTGAACTGATGGTGGAGAACTCTTGAGGAGAGTCGCGAAATATCGCAAGCCATTGGATCAAGTGGAGTTGTGAGGAGGTCAGTGACGGGGAAGAGATCTGACCGTAGATCTGGAGGCGTTGTGAGCCGTTGATCAAGCACCTCGAGCTTTCGACATTTCGACATTTCGGTATTTTAGCAATCGGGGATTCAAAAGACAAAGGAGTAGGATCCTTGCATCGCGATTCTCTGAATCGTGAAACCCCGAAAGAACTAACACCAAGGCATTTCAGAATTTTTGCAACCGGGGATTCCAAGGAGCAGAGATATCCCTTGCACCCAGATTTCGCGAAGTGCGAAAACCCGAAAGAATAGGTGCTGGGACTTTTCGACATTTCAGCAACCGGGGGTTTGAAGGACGAAGGGACGAGACGCTTGACTTGTGAAGTCCTAGTCCATGATATTTCGGCATTTCAGCAACCGAGGGTTCGAAGGACGAAGGGACGGGACGCTTGACTTGTGAAGTTCCGGTCCACGATAAGCGTCCTTTTTGGCTTAGCGCTTGGAAAATCCAACTGAGCATCTGTGGGGAACCTATGTGTTCATTTGAAGGATTCCAGTTTGGAACCAGAAGAGCCATTTCAGCTCTGGAACCAGAAGATCCTGACCGGGAGGTCGCGTAGCCCTTAGGAGGGATAGGGGGTCTGCATCAATTTTCAAAATTGAAACTATGTGCAAGTTGTTATATCAAGGTAATTTGTTAAGATTTTATGTTTATGTTTTTAATGGTGTTGTATTCCATGTAAAACAATGTGATGATGTTATGTTAAATGATGTTTTGTATTTACAATTAAAATGAACAAAAACACATATGACACATAATATTTAAAGAATGGGAAAAAATAAAAATAAAACTTCACGGGAAGGACACTTTTAAGAAGAAACCCATCATAGAAAATTTACTTGACTGGTATGAGTGCTCGTCAAATTTATACCCTAGTGGTAAGGGTTTTAAAATACCATATTTGGAATCACGGTAATTTCCTTAATATTTATCAGATTCTTTATTATAACCACTTTTCAAAAATGTCGTTGTCATTTTGCATCTAATGGCATTAACTTGGTAGTAATCAGGKCACTCTGTCAAAAKATATTTGTTGATAAGCTAGCACTAAAAGTACCATTTCACGTGTTTCATCCAAAATTATTAAGAAGACCAAGAAATAAGCAAGTACAAGTGGMATGTGTGGGTGCTTCAAGCCAAAATGCACCATCAAAAAGAATTAATAAATGGACCAAAGATATCCAATGAAGGTTTATCCCACAATGAAGATGAATAARAAGTGCACTCGTGTCCATGCATGTTAAAGATAGACAAATTCTCTTACGTGTGTCAAATTAAAGCTCCATGATGTGGTCTCCAAGGTGTAACCATTTCCTCAATAAACATGCAAATGGCTAAGTAGTTTGATTAGGAGTTGGATTCCACAGTCATTTATTGTGATAATTAGAGTTGTATCAAACTCTTTAAGAATCCATTGTTTCATAATAGGTCCAAGCATATAGAGATTAGATATCACTTCATACGAGACATGGTTTAGAAGGGAGTCATGAAGCTCCAATATATTCCCATGGATCAGTAGGTAGATGATATTCTGACCAAGCCCTTGGAAAAAGGGAATTTTGATACATTCAAAGACAGATTTGGATTGGTGTAGAATTCCTTCCTTGCTAAGAGGGAGTGTTAAGAATTATAGCTCGGACAATAACTTCTGCATAGGTTCTGTGTGAATGTGTAAGAAGTAGTTTAAGATATTTTTGAAAAGTAATTTTTGAAATTAATTATATTTTTGAAGAGTAACTCTGTTTTCAAAAAGTAAATTCTATTTTGTAATTCACTTTAGTTAAAAAGTGAAAGTCTTATTTTTAGCAGTTGAGTCTAAAAAGTGTATATCATGCAAGCATGACTTAGACTATGAGTAATCTCATAAATAAATTAGGGTTTTGGTATGAGCTAAAACTATAAAGACAGGTCAAGATAGAGAGTTCAAACACACTTGAGAAATTGAGCAGGTTGAGAAATAGAGAGGGATAAAGAGTAGGCAACTAGAAACAAAATGTTTCCAACAACATGCAATAACATACATGTTTGTACAGTGTATGGAAGAGTTTTGTATGAACCAAATCTTACCAACATCTATATGGTTTGTACAGTCAGGTCGTATAGCTATCCAACATACCATACTCTCCCAGTAGGTTGTTTCACTCGGTTTGAGGTGTTTTTTGGTGTTCGTGAAGTGTTATTTTTCAGTAGCTTGTGGACATTTCCTTGTAAGTTTTTTGAAGGAATGAAAAGATAGATTTGAAGGAGTAATTACCTATGTATGTTTGTGTTTGTAATTGATTTTATGCTTCCTCTATTTGATTTTCAACTATTGTGTGATTAATTCTATGGTCTAAAATTTATTTATGAAATAATTAAATTTTGCAATCTACTTGTTTGAATGAGATCACAAGGACTTTAGTCACCTAGGTCTTGGAAATTTTCACACTTGGTTCAATGAAGAATCTTCGTTCAGTTTCTTGCATGAAAAAACTACAATGTATGGCTAAGTTTCATGGTTGGGGAGTGATTTTTAATTAGAAAACACACATGTGAACCTAGTTGAGCTATGGCCGAATGAATTTCAAATGGTGACCTTTATAGGCTACTCGTTGATATTGTAGAGCATGTATAGCAGGGTGACATGATGGAGGAGTTTCCTTCCAACGTTGTGGAGATGATTTCAAAACCTATCGTGGAATAAGTGATTGGTTCCATGCATGTAGATGACAAGAGTATCAAAAAGTACTAAGACATGTTTTTTACCAAAGGAATATCTTAGAAAGAGGGAGTTGACCTTGATTAGAATATTAATCCAATTGCTAGAGGACTATCTCAAAAAGAGGGAGATGATCTTATTGAGGTTTTTGCTTCAATTATCAAAGGTTTTGAGGTGCATGGGAGAGATTCCCATGAATTCAGATTGAAGAAGGCCCTATATGGGTTGATGCGTGCACCATGAGTTTGGTATTTTCTAGATCAATGATTTTTTACTCAAGTTGGGATTCTCCAAGTTTAGTGAAAATTTTAATTCTTTCTTTAGTAGATTTTATCCACTTATATTGGCCCTATATACAAATAATTTTGTCATTGCAAGAAGTCCTAAACAACTCCTGTTGTGGTGTAAGAAGATTTTTACCAGTGAAGTTGACATGAAGGATGTAGGAGGTTGGTAGGGTGTTGAGGAAGTTGTCCTTGTATAATAAATTTACACCTTGAATATTCTAAAGAGATTTTAGATTACAAAGTGTAGTAGTGATTTGGGATTATTTTTCTTCAAGTTCCATAGGTGGTCAATACTTCAACCAAGCCCCTAGCAGAGGGTTGGTTCAAGACATTGAGAGAGTGTCTTCGTATGATGGACATCACCTTCCTATCAAAAAGGGTGTGTTAATTTATTTTTGTGTTTATAAGAAATTTCTCTCTAGCATGGCACAACAATGATGGTAGATCTATACAATAGATCCATACCAACATATCTAGTATGCCTTGGTCCTTGTGTAGATATGATAGGACCACAAGTAGTTAGGTTTTTTTCTATTGAAAAGTTGTTTAGAGAGATAAGAGACTATGGAATGCTTATCTTGTGTTGTGTATTTGGAGCTCTACTTGGTGAAAGGTCATCCCACCTTAAGAGATAAGTGAACATTGTTTCCTTCTTCAGATTATCTTAATACAAGGGTATCTATTACATATTTCATATTATTGTCTTGTGTATTTGGTTATTGCAATTATCTTCTGTATATACTTGGTTGTGTATGAATTTTAAGGTTTAAGGAACACTACAAGTGGTATCAGAGCTCTTTCTTGAGCCAACAAGTCTATGAATTTTAGTACAAATAGAGACATGTTTTGACATCTTTAAATAACACAGTGATATGTTGTTCAATGGGTAAAATTGTGGTTGGGGAAGAATAATTGCAAGAAATACAAGTGGAATCACTTTGTTGGGAACTCATGTAACTCGTGTCAGTACCCCTTCAAGTAGTATCACATTAGACAACACTTGCATATGGAATCTCACTTCCATGTACCTTTAAGTTTATTGGAAGTCCCCAAGGTATACCTAAAACCAACTCTATATCAACTGATCAATCATATTGTTTCTATAGTACATCGAGAACAACACTCAGGAAGATCACTCTCTTACACCTAGGTAGTCAGGTCATACGACTAAGGGCATAGTTGAGCCTCCTTAGTCAGTTCCCTAGGATATTAGGTCAAGTACTAATATTGGACCCCACAAGTATATTAGAGATCTATAATACTTGACACTCCTCTGTCTCTAGGACCTTGCAAGCCCCAGCTTCTACATCCAACCAACCAAATTCCTACATCTTTGCATCCAAAAGGAATTTGGAGATTCTATCATCGCAACAATAATTAAATAAAAGGAATAGTCTAGCTTCTATCGACACCATTGTGGGAGACCTATCTCAAAATATTCATGGTGGCGTCTTGATCGCTTGGATCTCCCTCTTAAGAATTTTTTTTTTTGTTTGGACCCAACAATACAGTGATTCGAGGAAAATCTAAACATAATCCTTTCAATCCATTGATCATAGTGAGATAGGTGGAAAACAACACTTCCATAAAATATTGTTAGTTGCATGGTTCAAACTTGCAACATGGCCAAATTAGAGAACCGACAATAGACCCAACCCGCTCAATGCCAAGATTTGGATAGCAAGGTTGCTAGCATTGAGGCTACACTCAACATTATGAATAAAACAATGAAATTACATAGAGAATTCTTGAAAATGTTAGGTGACTACTTGAATATCAAGGTAAGAGATCCAACCTAGGAGGAATTTCTTTCCCATGAAGTGCAAGCCACACACATGTTTCAAGATAATCCCTACCTACACTTTCAAGATCACAATTCATGGGACTGTTTTCCAAAGATTGACATGAACAAATTTGATGAGTCTAATCCTCAGGGTGGGTTACCCAAATGGAACACTATTTCTCTCTCCATGGCATGATTAATGACCTAGATAAACTAAAAGTGGAGGTCTTATATTTGGATGTCGAACATTTCCAGTGGTGGAAAAGGTATAAGAAGGCTTATAAAGGTTACATTTCTTGGACCCAATTTGTGCAAATACTTTATGCTTGTTTTGTGTGTGGCACTCACCATTTGGGATGCTTAAAAAAATTACACCAAAATGGCATAGTTATGGACTATATTATTGCCTTTGAGAAATTGGTGATTCACACAGAGGGCCAATCTGATTCATTTTTTTTAAAACATTTCATTAGTGGTCTCAAGGAAGCAATTTGAGCACACATCACAACGCAACATCCACTCACATGGTTGGAATATTGTGACAAAGATAAAGAAGTTGAGTTAGTGATCAATGCACAAACCAAGGGAAATTTATTCACTACTCGCCCTAGCCCCACTATTGAAAATACCCCCATCTCATCCAAGTCACAGGTAGTCTACATCCACAAGCTATCTCCCAAAGAGATGGGAAAATGTCAATGCCTCCATCTTTGTTATAATTGTGATGAGTGATATTTCAAAGGGACAAATGTAAAGAACAAAAAATATTTTAAATGGATGTATCTCCACATGAATACTTAAATGACATTCCTATTGAATATACTCATGAATTAACTTTAGAAGACACTACCTCGACCATGGAAGATGAAGCCTTCTTGCAAGCTCCTTGTGAAGAAACCTAAATTTATCTCCATGCCCTATTAGTTTTCTTGGCACCCCAAACCTTGAAATTGATTGGCTACATCAAGAACAACAAAGTGACAATGTTGATTGACAGTGGCATCACCCATAATTTTATCCATAGGAGAGTGGCACAATACACCCATTTTTATGTATGTCCCATATCTAATTTTCAAGTTATGATCACCAATGGTGATATGATGAAATGTGGGGGTTGATGTGAAAATGTGAAACTATAAATTGGTGAGTATCATCTCAAAACTCACATGTTCCCTTGAAATGATCATCTCTCATCATATGGAGAAGTTTTTGAAGAAAGGCCACTCGACTGTTATTGCATAGTTCAATTCCATACAAGTAGTTGACACCACACCACAAGAGATTCACCCCAATTTGTAGTTGGTTCTCTCTAAGAATCAATAGGTATTTGAAACGTGGGGTTTACCACCTTCATATGGGTAGAATTACCATGGTATTTACCTCATTCGAGGTAGTCAACACCCAATTTGCATCCTTATTGGCACCCTTTTGCACAAAATATGAAATTGAAAAGATCATTCAAGAATTGTTGGAGGAAGGAATCATACGTTCTAGTACTAGCCCTTATTCATCACCAATGTTCATGGTATGAAAGAAGGAAGGTACTTGGTGCATGTGTAATGGTTTCTAGGATCTCAATAAGTTGACCATCAAGGAAAAATCTCCCATCCCAGTTATTGGTGACCTCTTGGATGAACTTCATGGAGCCAAATTTTTCACTAAACTTGACCTTTGTTTTGACTACCACTAGGTCAAGATGAAAGAGGAAGACATCCCTAAGACCACTTCTCGTACACATGAAGGTCATTATGAGTTTTTAGTGATGCTTTTTGGCCTTTGCAATGCTCCATCTACTTTCTAGAGCCTCATGAAAAATATATTTCGACCATTCATATGAAATTTGTGATGATATTCTAATTGACAACAAAACATGGGAATACCACATAGAGCATGTTGATATAGCCTTGCAACTCCTACAAGATCACCAATGACTCATAAAACAGTCCAAATGTGATTTTGGGGATTCAAATTTTGAATACTCGAGTCACATTGCAAGGCATGAGAGAGTATGAGTTGATTCTAAGAAAGTTGTAGCTATGCAAGATTTGCCCCATCCCAAAACCCTAAAGAGATTGCATGGATTCTTAGGACTTAGCGGATACTATAGGAAGTTTGTGAAAAAATATGGATAATGTGTTTCTCCCTTAACTTCGCTACTAAAAAATAATGCCTTTGTTTGGAACAAGGTTGTTGAATATGCCTTCTTAGATTTAAAGGATGTAATGTGCATGACTCTACTATTAGCAATGCCATATTTTACTAAGACTTTTGTCTTGGAATTTGATGCCTCATGCAAAGGTATTAGAGCGGTATTGATGAAAGAAGGGTTCCCTTTGGCATTTTTTATTAGATAAATCTCACCAGTATGGTAAGTTCGATCTCCCTAGGACCTGCCTATTGGTCCCAGACAAACAATGGGGCTAGACTTCTAATGGTTTCCCTAGATGCAAGAAAATTATTTTCCTTTTAACTAAGAAGGATGGTAAACATACCTCTCAACCAATGATTGTCCTTGTGTATCCATCTGATGCAACTCTTGAGATCTAGCTCCAGCTCCTGCAATGTGCTTCTTGCACACAAGGAGACAAACAACTACCAACCTACTATTCTTCTAATGTTAGGAAAAATCAAATCTACTAGATCTATCATGATTTATGCATTAAAAGACCAGATATAAACATTCATGAGCATACCATGAACATGTTGAAAGACTTATTAATTATCAAAAATTATTAATTAGTAATTGTAGGTCCAATTAATTATTGAGATTGGTTGTCATTGATGTCAACCCTTGAGAGAAGTTACACGTTGAAGTAAAGTGGCAGTAAATAGAAGACAGATAATTATTGCAGGGATAATTAATTATTTGCAGGGATAATTAATTATTGTAGGGATAATTAATTATTGCAGGGATAATTAAAGAGTAAATAGAATATAACATGATGCATGTGAGTTGCATGTGAGTTTCATGGCATCATGAGTTTGCATGTCATTAAAATTTTTATCTTTATACACAGAGAAGAGTCCATTGCAAATCACTTATGTGTATTCACTTCTGAGAATACAGGATGGAGATATGAGGTAGTGAGTTGAAGACAAAGAAGTTAAGTGAAGTAAGAGGTTTGCAGGAGCTGAGAGTAAGGAGAAGGGGTTTCATACAAGAATTCCTTAAATGCATTAGTGAGTTTCAGGAGGAAAAGCGTAGATACCTGTAGGCAAACAATATACACAATCGCGGACCTGTGAGGAAAAGTTGAGGAATATCAGGGATCTAAAATCTCAGGTCAGCTATAGTATGAAGGTATGTCTTCCTGTGTGTGTTAAAGATTTATTTTGAATAAATCAGGAACAAGTATGTCTCAGCAATTCATAAGCTGTTGATTTGGAGAATTCTCTTATGGATTTTGGCATGAGGAATAAGTGGTTGCCGTCTTGATGAGATATAGATTTCAATAGAAGCAATAGAGAAATCAGAAGCAATAACAACAACATGTTATTGGTTACAACAATAGAGGTAGTGACAGGGTTGTCTATAGTTATATTACAGGGTGGTTGGAGCCAAAAAATGAAGGAGTTGGAGGTTCCTTCAGGTTGCAGTCTGTAAATAGGGGGTTGGAGCCTCCTTCCATTTGTAGCTAGATAAATATGAAGTTGGTGCTTCCAATTAATGTACTCTTTTACAAAGAAGAAAAGCATTATGTGGTTTTTTCCCGCATTGGGTTTCCATGTAAAATTTCGATGTACTGTGTTTATGTGTTGTTTATGCATTGATTTATGGTACTGATGCTATATTGAATGTTGATTGAATATCATTGAAGTTTTATATCGTGGACAAATAAAGAAAAGTACTAATACGGATTCACCCCCCCCCCCAGCCACTAATGGGTTCCACCTCTTAGAGTATTCCAATGATTGAGTATTAGAGTATGTCCTTTGGGAAAGTCTAACCAGGAAGGAGATAATGGAATACACTAATATTGGAGCACAAAGGTTTGATGGGAAAAATATGAATTCACGTGCAATAAAGGATGAAACCTTTTCTTGTACATGGATTGATGTTTGACAATCAATAATAGATGGATACAAAACACCAGCCACTCCCCAACCAGCGGAGATTGAAAAAAACCAAGCGAAAACAACTCAAAGGATAAAGGTACTATTCTGAGTAGTTTAGTTGATTCAATTTTTGTCAAAGTTATGCATTGTGATAGTGCAAAGGATCTTTTGGATAAAATCCAAAATATTTATGAAAGATATGCCAAGGTTAAGGGAGCTAAGATTCAAATTTTAGATCTAGGTTTGAGCAGTTGAAGATGAAGGAAGATGAAGAGATCTAAGTTTGAACAGTTGAAGATGAAGGAAGATGAAGACATTGCAGCCTACCTTCTACAAGTTGACGAAGTAGTCAACGCTATTAAAGGATTGGGAGTAGAAGTTGATGACTCAATGGTTGTTCAAAAGGTATTGAGGTCTATTCCTACAAGATTTGATTCTAAAATATCAACCCTAGAAGAAAGAGAAGATCTCAGTACATTGAGAATGGACAAGTTAGATGGAATGTTTACAACCTATGAGATGAGAACAAAATAGGAGAACCCAGTCACAAAGGAAGCGAATTTCAAGGCATCCAAGAATATAGAGAAGAAGCACAAGAAAAATTCAAAACCAAGTTGCAGCTGCAGTGATGATTTAGACGAAGATGAAGAGATGGCTAACTTCATAAGAAAATTACAGAAAGTAACTAACATGTATAAAGGTATGCTTCCATTCAAATGTTTTAATTGTGGTGGTATTGGTCATTTTGCTTCTAAATTTCCTCACATGAATACATACAGTGATGAAGAAGAAGCTTCTAAAAGGGAAAAGAAATATCAAAAGTGAAACAAGAGAAGAAACAAATTATTCAAGAAAAGTTTCTACTCAAAGGAGGACAGTTCCTCATCAGACAAGGAGGATAATTATAGTGATAATGATTTAGAAATAGTACTCTTCATGGTAGTAGAAGATGATTCTGAAGAAGAAGGGGAAGTCGATATCTAGAAGAACTCTAAAAGGAAAGGAATAAAAAAAAATCACTCAAGGCAGAGTTAAACATGAAAGAGGGATCTCAAAATTACAACTTTGAAGGAGTAGATGATCATGAGTCTAAAAATTCAAATAGAATAAGACATGAGAATGGAGGAAATTCTTAGAAGTCAATTAGAAGAAAGGAGAAAACAATTGGAATCTTGGAAGCAGAAGTAGTCTCTTTAAGGAAAGATCTTCAGAAGAAATATATGGAGTAGAAGAGCACCATAATATTGGATCAAATCATCAGTAGTCAAAGATCATCAGATGACAGATCCAGACTAGGATTCAATCAAGTATAAAATGAGAAAGGGTCAAGCTCCAAGACAACAAAACATGAAGCAGAACACAGAAGCTATGCAGATATTGTCAAAGAATCTGTCAAGAAGGAAGAATGCATGCCCCCAAAGAAGAACATTCCAGAAGTAAAGAAGACTCAAGAAGACAAATTCAGAAGGAGTTCTCACAAAGAAGATCATCTATTCCCAGGTATCAAATATTCTTTTATGGTCATTGTTTTCATTGTGCTCATTTTGGACATAAAGTTGTAAATTACGGAACCTATGCCAAGAAAAAAAGCAACAATGCAGGTTATCCTAGAAGATATTATGAAGCATACAACAGGAATCAAAACAGTTTTTGTTCATTGAGCAATGAAGTAGAATGATACAAATGTAAAAAATTTGGGCACATAGCAAAGAATTATAGATTGACTATTCTACTTAGGGAATCAAAATAGAACATTAGAATTCAGATATCAGAACCACAAGGGATATGGAAAAGAAAGCAAAATCAATGCTCACTTGCTCTACAATCCCAACACAGGAAAAGTGATTGGTATGTTGATAGTGGTTGTTCAAAGCATATGACAAGTGACAAAAATAGGTTTCTAACTCTGAAGAAAGAAAAATATGGATCAGTTTCATTTGGAAATAATCATTCAACTAAAATCATAGGTAGAGGCACAATTAAGCTTGGAATCAAATATGCAATGGTAGAAAATGTTCTATTGGTTGAAGATATGAAGCGCAATTTGTTGAGTGTAAGTCAAATGTGTGATCAAGGACACACACTTCAGTTCGACTAAGAGAAATGTGAAATAAGAAAAGAAGGATCATGCAAGTTAGTAGAAACAACTATAAGGACTCCGAACAACATATATATTTTGAATGAAATTGGAAAGGAGAGTTGATGTTTAGGAAAGGAAAATGAAAGTTGGCTCTAGCACAGAAGAATGAGTCACTTGCACTTTGACAATCTTGTCGAAATCAACAGAAAGGAAGCAGTAAGAGAAATGCTCGAAATCTCAAAGCTAGAAAATATGTAAGCATTGTCTATAGGGAAAACAGACCAGGACCAAGTTCAAATCAAAGGAGTACTCACCAAAAAAACCATTGGAGATTGTACACACTGATCTATGTGGACCAACAAGGACAAATTGATTAAATGGTGAACAATACTTCATGCTACTGATTGAGGACTACACAAGAATGATGACAGTTTCTTTCTCAAGAAGAAGTCAAAGCATTTGAGCACTTCAAGATATACAAAGAGATGGTTGAAACATAAAAAGACTTGAAAATCAAATGTCTAAGATCAGAAAATGGTGGAGAGTTTACATTGAAAGAATTCATGGACTTTTGTGGCGAACATGGGATAAAAAGGAAATTCTCAGTAGCCAGGACACCTCAGCAAAATGGAGTTGTTGAAAGAAATAAAGGAGAGTACAAGAAATGGCCAGAACCATGTTAAAATATTCCAAGTAGGGTGACATATTTTGGGCATAGGTAGTACATACAATAGTTCATATCTTGAACAGAGGAATGCTCAAAAGTAATAGTGATAAGGTTCCCTACGAGCTATAGAAAGAAAGATCGACAAATGTGAATCATTTTAGAGTGTTTGAAAGTAATTGCTACATCAAAAGAGAAGATGGCAGGATTGGAAAATTTGAATCCCGAGTTGACAAAGGCATATTTTTTGGGTACTCAAGCAAAAGCAAGGCATACAAGTGTTTCAATTTGAGACTCAATAGGATAGTGGAAAGCATCAATGTACATATTGACGATACAAGTGTATGAAAGCTCAAAGAAGAAAGCAAAGATTTAGCAGAGCAGGAAGGAGAAGAGGACTTGAAACAAGAAGCAGAATCAGAAGAAGAGGAAGAACAACCAAAAGTAGAGAAAAAGGAAGATTATCAACAAAATATTCAAATATCTCCCAAAATTACTAGCAGGCAAATACAGAAAAATCATCCACCAGAACAAATCATTGGGAATATGGATACATGAGTTGAAACTCAGAGAAAATTATGCTCACCAGAACAAAGGCATCTAGCACTATTATCCACAGTTGAACCCAATAGTTTTGAACAAGCCAACATGTATGAAAACTGGATCAAAGCTATGGAAGAAGAACTGGATCAGATAGAGAAGAATGAAACATGGGAACTTTTCCCAAGGCCTAAATATAAGAATGTGATTGGTACAAAATGAGTATTCAGAAACAATTTGAACGAGTATGGAAAAGTAACCAGGAATAAAGAAAGACTAGTATGCAAGGGATATGCTCAGGTTGAAGGAATATATTTTGAAGAAACTTATGCCCCATCTTTCAGAATGGAAGAAGTCAGATTGAAATTGGCTTATGCATGATCTAAGAGAATCAAAGTATATCAGATGGATGTAAAATCAACCTTCCTAAATAGAGAACTAGAAGAAGAAGTCTACATCAAACAACCAAAAGGATTTATACTGTCAGAAAGGGAATATTATGTTTGCATATTGAAGAAGGAACTTTATGGACTCAAACAAGACCCCTGAGCATGGTATTCGATATTGGAAAGGTATCTAAAACAACAAGGGCTTAGGAAAGGCAATGCATACAACAATATCTACATAAATGTACATCAAAATGATTTGTTGATAATTGAATTTTATGTTGATGACATTATTTTTGGCAGTAATGATGATAGGATGAGTCAGAAATTTGCTAAAGAAATGCAAAATGAATTCAAAATGTCATTACTCGGTGAGTTGTATTTCTTTTTGGTACTCTACATATGTCAGCTAGATACAAGTATTTTCATCTCCCAGACCAAGTATATCAAAGAAATGCTGAAGAAATTTGGAATGGTAGATTGCAAGCCCGTAAGTACTCCCATGCATACTAGTTTCAAATTGAGCAAAGATAATATATCCAAAGATGCATGTCAGAGGCTCTACAGATCAATGATTGGAATTTTATTCTATGTGATAGCTTCCAGAACAAATGTGATGCAAGAATTTGTACAGGTGGCTCGATTTCAAGTAGCACCAAAGGAATCACATGTTATGACAACGAAGAGGATATTCATATATCTAAAAGGTATATACGAGTTTGGATTGTGGTATCCAAAAGGGAATGATCTATCTTTACAGCCTACACAGATGCAGATTGGGCAGGAAATATTGATGATACAAGAAGTACACGTGGAGCAACTTTCTACTTAGGTGATTGTCTGGTATCTTGGTTGAGCAAGAAACAGTCTTTGGTATCATTTTCCATAGTAGAAGCAGAGTATATTGCAGAAGCAACATGTTGTACACAGGTTCTCTAGATGAAGCAAACTTTGCAGGACATACAGGTGGAATATGATGAGCCTATTATGATATTATGTGATAACACCAGTGCTATAAGTATCTCTAAGAATCCAATGACGGATTCCAAGATGAAACACATTCTGATCAAGTTTCAATTTCTACGGGAACATGTTATAGAGAAGAACATCAAGGTAGAGTATGTTGGTACAAAAGAGCAGATTGCAGATATCTTCACCAAACCTCTTCCGAGGGACACTTTTGAGTATCTTCGACAGAAACTCAGAGTAGTTTCAACCCCACAATGAATTATTTTTATCATAGATGTACATGAGGAAGCACCATGAAGAGAAACATCAATAGAGATCAGAGGCTTACTAACAGGGGGAGAAACCCCAAGGAGAAGTCATCCTTTGCCATTGATGTCAAAGGGAGAGAAAAAAACAAAGGCATGGAAGAGAAGAGGCATGAAGAAATGGGGAGCCAACACATGAAGATAGCGGAGCCAACATGAGCATGAGTGTTGCCATTGTTGTGTCTAAGTGTTTCCATCAATGCCAGAGGGGGAGATTGTTGGAAGATTAATTAAATATATAGGGACAATTAATTATTGATATTGGTTGCCATTGATGTCAACCCTTGATAGAAGTTACATGTCGAAGTAAAGTGGCAGTAAACATAAGACAATTAATTATTGCAGGGATAATTAATCATTTACAAGGATAATTAATGATTGGAGGGATAATTAATTATTGCATGGATAATTAAAGAGTAAATAGAAGATAACATGATGCATGTGAGTTGCATTCCATCATGAGTTTTCATGTCATTAAGAATATTCTATTTATAACACAAAGAAGAGTCCATTGCAAATAACTTCTATGTATTCACTTATGAGAATAGAGGTTGGAGATCTACAACAATGAGTCGAAGACAGAGAATTCAAGTGAAGTAAGAATTTTGCAGGAGCCGAGAGTAAGGAGAAGGGGTTTCATATAGGAATTCCTTGATTATATCCGCGAGTTTCAGAAGTAAAAGTGCAGACATCCACGAGCTGCAGTGAGGAAAAGTGAAAATACCGCAGGTAGAAAGTATACATAATCGCGAACCTATGAGGAAAAGTTGTGGAAGATCAGGGATATAAAAGTTCAGGTTAGCTATAGTCTGAAGGTATGTCTTCATGTGTGTGTTAAGGTGTTATTTTGAATAAATCAGGAACAAGTATGTCTCAATAATTCATAAGCTGTTGATTTTGAGAATTCTCTTATGGATTTTGGAATGAGGAATAAGTGGTTGTAGTCTTGATGAGCTATTGATTTCAGTAGTAGCAACAGAGGTATTAAAAACAAAAACAACAAAAATAGGTTATCAGTTATAGCAACAGAGGTAGTGGCAGGGTTGTCTATAGTTATATTACAGGGTGGTTGGATGGGGCAATGAAAGGGGGTTGTAGCCTCCTTTTGGTTGGAGCTAGAAAATTAGGGAGTTGGAGCTTCCTTCAAGTTGCAACCTGTAAATAGGGGGTTGGAGCCTCCTTCTAGTTGTAGCTGGAGGAAAAGGAAGTTGGTGTTTCCAATGAATGCACTCTTTGACAAATAAGAAAAACATTATGTGGTTTTTTTCTATTGATTTTTCAATAAGCAAGGCTTAAGCATGAAGTTCATTCCATTTTAGCATTTTACTTAAACCATAAACAATTTGTTGCAACAACCAAGATCACAAGAAGAAAACTCCATGCACAAGTACAGAAGAAGTATCCTGGGAAACCCTTCTCAATAAGGGAAGAAAACCCAGCCAATCCTTTGTTATATTCTTCAAGAGAAAGACCTTCACCACCATAAAAATTTACCACACAAGAGGGTGCTCACAAACCCTAGAAACCTAGTGCCCAAGAGAGGTGTGCACGTTTCCCAAGAACAAGTGTTTGCTGAAATTTCAAAACTCACACTTGTGATATGATTCCTCAATGGGGGATTTACCTTTACTTATATTAGACTGAACCTGTCAACAGAAGTGTCTATTGGCACAACAGGGTCGACCTCAATAAATTATAATATAATTAATAATTACCATATTAATTATCTTTTACATTAAGGTGGTGCTGACCTATACCTTTTACATTACAAATAGGGTTACAGGTAAGTCTGACTCTTGAACAATATAGCAAGGGATCTTATACACCCACTAGTGCTCAACCACTAGGGGCACATCCATTTGTGCCCAGCCACATGTATGTCTCTGTATCTAACTGCGTCTCACATGAGAACCACACTCACTAGTTCTCAGCAACTAGGATCACGTTCACATGTGCTCATCCACATGCACGCCCAACTGAACAGATCTTCTTTCTCACTGCGTTACATAGAAGGGTCATCTAGAGTTCATCATCTCAACTCTCTTCTCAGAGGAGGCTAATACATCATTTCATCTCTATCTCAAAATGATGCACCCAACTCATGGGATTTCACACATTCACTTGTGCTCAGCCACATGCACGTCCAACTCAACATATCTTCTTTCTCATTGCGTTACACAGGAGAATCATCTGGAGTTAATCTCAAATCTCTTCAAGGAGGAGGCCAACACAACGTTCCAGTTCTGTCTCAGATAGGAACCACACACCCAACTCATGGGATCTCTCTTAGGTTGACTCAATCAGTCTGTGTCATGGAGGATGTCTCACACAACTGCAATCATCAACATTTCCCGCATTGGGTTTCCACGTAAAATTTCAGTGTACTATGTTTATGTGTTGTTTATGCATTGATTTATGGTAATGATGCTATATTTAATGTTGATTGAATATCATTGAAGATTTATATTGTGGTTAATGAAAGAAAAATACTAATACTGATTCACCCCCCCACTCTCAGTATTCCAAAAAAACATTGATGGGGAAAACCAATGATTTATTATATCAAGATGCAGAGAATACATCAAGTATCATAACTTAGTGAAGAGGCATCCTCCTTGGATCCTTGCTCCTTGCTCCTCCTCAACTTCTTAATCAAACTAGGTAATTTGATTGTGACTGTTCTAAATGGGATAATATCCTCTGTATTTGGACAACATAACTCTGTAAATGATTCTTCCCCCTCATGCTCAAGACTTGTCTTATTTATATAGATCCTTGGAAGAGGCTCGGGAGAGATTCTAGATCTTCTAGAACCCAATTGATACTCAAATGTGAGTTCCAAGGCTCATGCCACGCAGATACAAATCATCCATTGCTTACCTCTTCGTAACTCTGTGAATCTAGAAGGTTGCAAAAATTGTCACTTGTCTCACTATAGATGAAAAATGACTATCATCACTTGTTTTCTCATGCATGACCCATGACGACCCTCAAGAATGTCCCAAATCTTGAGTTAGAGATGTGTCTTGGAATTCACCTTCTACTGGATTCCCTTCTGGACCCGTAGGGTGGAAATTAAGGCTATAACAACTACCCCCTAATGTGTGAGGTCAATAAAGGAATGGATGGCCAAAATACATTACAATTAAATAGTGTCCATATGAGGTAGCGTGAGGAGAGAGAAGAGAAGGTACAAAGGAAAAAGAGTTCCTACAATCAAACACTAAGGATGAATGCATATTTAAACCATCCCCTAGGTAGACATACTTAGAATCTTAAGAGTATCAAAGCATGGCTGCCAAATAATACACTATGGATCCATGATGTGAAATGCATGACCATGGCCATGAAAGAATACATGGTGGATCCATGTCATCAATAAGATCATATCCACAAGACAATACAATGTGGATCTATGTCATGAATACAATCATAACCACCAACAAATACAATGTGGATCTATGACATAACATATATACATCAGGAAGACAACGAGCACTGAGGAAAGTGTCCTCGAAGTCTTCAAATTACTCATAAATAAGTGATATACTCCATCGCAACTTGGGAGGGGATGTTGTAAAGGAATGATGTGTCCCTGAACCCAAGGTTTTCGTTACAAACTCTTAAGGTACTCATATACGTCATGTGAATAGATGAGATGATGTTGAGCATGGTAGAAATCATCTGATTACTGGTCATTGATGTATACAGTTAACAAACATGAGGGGACCCACTGATGAGGAAGATGTACCCCAAGGTACTTAGTATAGTATAGAGAGTGTGAATAGATGAGTTGATGTCGAACACTTGTACAATTAATCGATCAAGAGTCAATAATGTAAAATAAATATTGATAACAAGGAGGCTTGCCACTGAGGATTACAAGCTCCAAGGTACTAGTTGGTTTCTAGATCCCTATCCTAGATAATGCACTGAAGTCAATAAGAATAGATCCATCAAAGGAGGGATTTAATGTATTCCCCCATCAATTAACACAGAACATGCACCGAGAGATGATGTGAAAAGAGAGTATCACCAAGTACAACTAACACAGGGATATCCAACTCGAAAAGTCAACAAAAGAACATATGATCGACTCAGACTTAAACTTCCCTTGAACATATAGCATGACACAATGGTGACTTGGAAACAAGACACAAGAGCTTGACAACTATAGTGAAACAACACAGGAGGCATTGAATCACTCTCCATAATGACGGGAAGAGTAACCAGTTGAAAGAGTATCTCTGACTCATATTACTGGGACGATTCCTAGGAAAGTTAAAACCCAATTGTATGATGAGGACTCAAACATGTGCCATGTTCAAGGGTGAATCGACTAACGCTTCCATTTTGAGGATAGACCAACTGTAAAAAAACCCACTCTTTTTTTATTGTTTTTTTGTATTTTTTGTCTCCTTCATGGTTTAATGAGCATGTAAAGAAAAATGTCTAATATATCTTAGATTACACAATTTTTTTTATGGATGTTTTTTATGTCAACGAGAAATGAATGAAACTTTTGTGGTGTTTTTTTCTTTTTCTTTTGACCCAACCAATCAAAGCAAAGATGTCAATGCAATGTGTTCACATTAATGAGTTCTAGCTATGGGAGGGAAAAAAGTTTTTTCCTTTTCTTTGTAAAATTCTCAAAGAAATCCTTAAACATTAAGCAACCACACACATAATTTAGGTCCAAGATTCTTATAAGAATTCAAACCAAACACTTCACCGATGCAATTTTGTTCTAATGCTTCAAAATCTTGCATGCGTGCAAATTTATTGTCTTTTTTCTTCCTTTTGAAATGAAAGTTTTTATTTATGCTAAGAAATTGATGATGCGAATCAAAACCAACAAACATCAAGCAAAGGGTAGTGTGATATTGGTAGTGATGCCCCCTGGCACACTCCAATGTCTACACAGGATCTCAACCCAAAACTCACAAGGAAAATATCTAGTAATGAAGAATAATCACAAGAGGATAAACCAAATGCAATCAAATTAGAACACTACCAGATTTGCTCAGATCTATTGGGTTCACTGCCCAACTTCATAGGATTACTATTTAGTAAGCAAAATTAATCAAGCAATCCAAACAAGTCATACAAACACACTTCAAATATAAATTGAAGGTAAATTGTATGACCACAAGACTTAAATAGAGGCAAGACCTTTACAAAACAAATCAAACATATACCTCAGGGATTAGTTAGGTAAGATCGAATCTCAAAAGTTTGAAAATTCTATAATTATCCCAGTTTACAGGGATTGTCATGGGTCATAGGCATTGCAACCAATGATGTGTTGCGTGACAATGATAATGAAACATGCGATGAATGCAGAAAAAACTTCTTTTTTTGAAAAGATGGATATGCTTCAGATATATCAGATCTGTCTCAAATCTAACAGATTTGAGAGATATAAACTCTGGAGAGTAACAAGGAAGACATAAATCAAATCACAAAAAAAAAATAGAGGCTAATTGGAAAGGAATTCTAAACTAGCAAAGAATAAAAGATTCTTCCCCAGTGCAGTCGCCAGTTATGTTATTGGAGAAATCTCACCAATATGGTAAGTTATATCTCCCTAGGAACTACTTATTGATCTGAGACAAACAATGGGGCTAGACTTCTAATGGTTTTTTTAGATGCAACCAAATTATTTTCCTTTTAACCGAGAAGGATGGTAAACAAACCTTTCAATCGAGAGTTGTCCTTGTGTATTCGGGTGATGCAACTCCTAAGATACAACTCCAAGTCTTGTAATCTACTTCCTTCACACAAGGAGACAAGAAAATACCAATCTAAGGAAAAATCAAATCCACTATATCTGTCTTGATCTATGCATTACGAGACCAAATCTAAAATTCATGAGCATACCATAAACATTTATGGGGAAAACCAATGATCTTTTATATCAAAATGCAGAGAATACATCAAGTATCATAACTTAGTGAAGATGCATCCTCCTTGGTTCCTTGCTCCTTGATCCTCTTCAACTTCTTAATCAAATAATCCAATATGATTATGGTTGTTATGAATAGGAGAAGATCCTTTGTATTTGGACAACATAAATCTGCAAATGATTCTTCCCCCTCATGCTCAAGACTTGCCTTCTTTATATAGATCCTAGGAAGAGGCTTGGGAGAGCTTCTAGATATTCTAGAACCCAATGGATACTTGAATGATGTGAATTACAAGGCTTATGCCACGAAGATACAACTCATCCCTCACTTACCTCTTCATAACTCTACGAATCTAGAAGGTTGTAGGGATCATCACTTGTTTCGTTATATATGACCAACGATTATCGTCGCCTATTGTCTCATGTAGGACCCACGACGACCCTCAAGAATGTCCCAAATCCTGAGCTGTAGATGTGTCTTGGAATTCACCTTCTACAGGATTCCCTTCTGGTCCTGTAGGTTGAAATTAAGGCTATAACAACATTCACTAGTAAGCAATTATGTGATCACAATTAGGGTAAATCCACATATGAGAAAGATATGATGGCCATCCTACATGTAGTAGAGACCCAATGTCCATACCTCATAGGGAGATTTTTTTTTATCAAGACTGACCATCATAGTCTGAAGTAATTTCTCGAACAAAGGTTATCCTCGACAAAGTTGATGTCTTATCCCAGTGATTTGAGGAGGATGGATCCCTATTTGCCTTATCTTTACCCACTCCAAGTTGACTTGAGGAATCCTATCAAGAATGGTTGGCAAATGACACTATAATTCAACTCATCCATAGGCTTCAAGAATATCCCAACTCTCCTAAAGGGTATACATGAGAACTAGATACATTGTGATATAAATGATACATTGTTCTAGTAAATAATTAATCCTTAAAACAAATAATATTAGAGGAATTTCCTTCATCACCCACAACAGGTCACTCTGGATTTCATAAAATATATGAATGAGCTAAGCGCTCGTTCTTTTGGGAGGGCATGAAAACTGACATCTAATTTTTTTTGGCAAGTTGTGGAACCTACCACAAAAACAAGAGGGAGAAAGTAAATATAATAGGGGAATTACAACCACTACTGATCCCAACACAAATATGGGTTGACATTGCTGTGGATTTTAAAGTGGGACATCTAAGGGCAAGAAACAAATCCATTATTGTTGAATGCAGACCCGTTCTAGGGAAAAGGCTATTTTTTGGGAGAGAAGCACGAAGGGAAGAAAGGACAGCTGGAAGGAAAAGTAGCACGTGCGAGGGAAGCATGTGAGGCGCACATGCAAGGGAGACCTAATTACATTAGGGTTAGGTTTTTTGCAATATATTGTAATGGTTGATGAGAAAATAATATATATAAGTAGTACTTATGAGGTCTAGAGAAAAGAGAGAAGGGAAGCTAGGAGAATGTAATTGTTGCTCGCGAACAATTCGATGAACCGAGGTTGGGACACATACGACGTTTGATGGTTGGTTGATGAACTAAGGCAAGGGATTTTATAACTCTTGATATGGAGATTTATTCCACTGGGAGAGATAGTCTCCATGAGCATGGCTCACTTCGAGTCATCGGTCTATTAGATATTGGTGGTTACATTGCATGCATCTTCATTTTACCTAGTGCAACCCGTAGCAAAGGCTATAGTCAATGTAACCAAGTTGATCATTACCAGGAGGTGCCAATTCATTGTTTCCCATACCTGGGAGACACTCATTCCCCACCGAAAGACATTGTGGATAGATACAGAAAGAGATCAATAGTACCTAGGAGGTAGAGAGAGTTTGAAAGTTGTAAGGTTTGTAAGAACTGCAACATTTTGTAAGCTGGTGAGCTAGAGAAGGATCGAGCAACTTGATCCCAAGGGTTAGAGTGCAGGATGAGGAGCCTGGTGTGATCTAGTCACCCTCACAGGGATCGGGAGGCTGGTTGAGATTATAAGATCCAAGACTGTAAATGTGCACGACACGACATATTACTGAGACATAATAAAGAGGTTGAGAGCCATATCTTTGTGGATGTAGCCCAGGATGGGGTGAACCACGGTAAATCTTGTGTTATGTGATTGAGTGTATGCATCTCTATTGTTGTTAAGAATTAAATGCTAGATGAATGAATGAAGAAACTAGTGATATCTTATACTTTGCATGCATGCATACGAATGACTGTTTGAATCAAGAGGTTAGACTAAATAAATAAATATCACAAATTACAGCCATAGATCTCCACTCATTCCTAGGTTGCAAGCACCTGAGTATTGCAGCCACCCATAGAGCTATATGGGGTGAGACTATGCAATACATCATGTGTACTGCGTTTCCTTATGGTTTACTAGGGGGGGCGATAGTTTTAGAGGAATTTTGTTGGAAGCTTGTTAAATATGAACCTGGGTCAACCTATGACAGTAAGGTAAGATCAAAGTAGATAACTGATAAAGTAGAATAAGAAACCAAAAAATGGTTATGTTGTCAGTTGGACCAGGATGGGACTAAGTGAATGAGATCTGTTGAAGAAGCGTCAGAACAATGTCATATCTGACAACAAGACGTTAAGAGAATGAGAAACTAAAATGGGATGTTGAGACTGTGGAACCCAACAAAGGCAGAGATAGAGAGCAGGTTTAAAAAAAAGGAGCTGGAGTTTGCGCAGAAAGATAACAGAAACCCGAAGTTAACACCACACAAATATCTGGACAAGTACGTATTCAGGGACTTGCATGAAGTATTTTTCTGTGATTTCCAACATGTGTTGCAAGAGTGGATATTAAGGTTGAAAGACAACCATCCTACGAATCAGATCAGGAAGCCAAAGTGGAATCCTATAGAGATCACACAGTTACAACAAGTTGACAATAAATTTCCGCGGGCAGTAGATTTCTGGTTAGACAACATTGTTGCAGGATTTATCACAGAATTTGTAGTAGATACTACGAAGTATTACAACACAACATAGCAAGAGTTCTTGAAGGGACCTCAATGTAGGTATATCAAATCGCTATATACTTCCATTAAGATATTACTATATAACAAAGGTGTAATTACAATGGCCTCATACAACTAAACTTATCTACATGCATGGGGAAAGGGTGGAAGCACTAACACAAGAGGGAGAAATGGATAAAGGAAAGAAGGAGGAGGYGTTGGACCCAATCATGATGGAGGGATATTAGATCAAGAAGATCATGGCAACAACTGGAAGAATGCRCAGTGGAGTACCCTACCAATATAAGATGAACACCAAGAAGAGAGCCATAGCCACGAAGGAGGGCTTGGAAAGTGATGAAGAAGAGGTAGAGGATCTCTGGGTTGTGGAACAGATTGAGGAAATCCTACGTGTGACTTATGAAAGGAAGACGAGAGGTCCAAGATCAAGAATAGAAGGCAACCCTCCTATCCATATCGATGTCAGTGTGGAACCCATAAACCCATGTGTGACTAATACACCAATAAGAACACCACCATTTAGACAACTGAATTTCGGGAGAAGGAAGACAACATGAAGTACATATATAAAGGAAACAACAACTGGGGGATCTAGTTCATGAAGCATTAGTCAAGTATCTACACCACACAAAGGTAGTAGTTTAGCATTCAGAATGGCAGAACATGATCCCACCATAAGGTTACCAAAATTAAAGGGAGAGGCGTCGAAGGACCCTGAGAAGCACTTGTTCATTTGTGAAAATATTTGGGAAGAAAAAGAGATCATAGATGAGGACACTAAACTTGCGCAGTTAGCCATCACACTAAGATATCGTGCACTGGATTGGTACATGATCTTAGTTGCAAATAGTCCGCCAGAGACAACCAGAACGATTGGAGATATCAAAAAGCTATTGATAAATGAATTCCAGAATCCTAGCTCATGGGATCAATACATGAATGAGATGATAGAGATTAGACAGAAACCAGTAGAATCTATGTGGGATATTGACTAGAGATTCAAATGTATGAAGGGAAAGCTAAAGTATGTCATGATAGATATGCATCATAGGCATCTGTTTGTCAATTCACTGCTCCCACACTTGAAATACCCCTTGCGACAACAAAAGTTTCAAACCCAGGTAGAGGCTCTGTAGAAAACCCTACAACTGGAAGAGAACCAATATCAAAAGACAAATCTAGCCATAGAGGAGCTAAAGGAGGATATGAAGAACTTAACATTTCGACTAAACCAGAACAAGGGTAAGGACAAAAGAGAAGTTGTTCCGTGTACCACATGTAAGAGAGAAGGACACCATAAAAATGAATGACCAACATTTTCACAATACATGGCAACAGAACTGCCAACATGAGGACCATGGTGTGAAATATGTAAGAAACAGGGGCATGATCCATATCACTATCCAATGATGCAGATATACTGGACAATACCTAAGATTTCATATTGTAACTTTTGCAAGTCAGTAGGCCATGATGACAAAGATTGCATGACCACGAACCTGATGAGGGAAAGAACATCAGATGCTTACAGGCTGTAGGAAGAAATGATGATCGAGAAAGCTGCACCACATTTTAACCAAGTACTAGCCCCATATAACACTACACAACAATAATATAACACTGCGCAACAATAATATAATATTGCATAGCCGTAGTATAATACTGCGCAACCACACTATAATCTCGCACAATATAACCAGGCACCCCAGTACAACGCACTGCGAGGAGATCGAGCTGGCTATAGAGGTGGAGGAAGAAGAAGAAGAGGATTTGGAAGAGGCATAGGATCAATGGTATGCCACAACTGTCCACAACCAAGACACTATGCAAGAGAATGTCCACTTCCACTTGCGACATGTATGTATTGTCGCACATCAGATCATGCCACAGAAGATTGTCCTACACTATTGGGGAAGATCCAGGAAAAGAGAAATCAGAACAATCAAAATGTTCAATGGATTTCAGTGGAAGAAAGGGATGACGAAAGAAATATCGACATAGTTACATGTTGAGGAGCTACTATGGGAAATGACGCAGTAAGAAAAGATCCAACACAACACCAATGGGTGAAGAAAAATGATGAACTGCAAAAGCGGTTTGATGCGCATAACGAAAAGGAGATATTTAATCAGGACAGACAAGAATTCTTGAAGCCAAACATTGCATCGACATCAAATGCGCAACATACTTAGGAAGTACCAACGTACAAGATTCCTCCATCGTTGGATCACACTAATGAAGCACAACCCCTAGGACAAGTAAGTACGATTAAGGATTTTTTTCAATCTTGTGTCAAAGTACTAAATGATCCATCATTTGTGAAAGTGTTACAAAATATGTTAGAAAGATGTAGCACAGAGGTAGAAGGAAAGCTAGAACATAAAATAGTTAATCATCTGCATACAAGGAGGAGAACAAGTAGAGAATTCAGACTGAACGCCAATATTGGAGATTTCAACATGGGAGATATTATACTGGATTTAGGATCCGAAGTAAATGTGTTACCCAAGAAGACATGGCAATGTATGGGAGATCCCACATTAGGATATTCACTTGTTCAACTAAAACTAGCAAATCAACACAAATTTCTACCAATTGGAAGGCTAAAGGGGGTGACAGTAGATCTGGATGGAGTGCGCACTAAATTCGATTTCGAAGTTATAGAGATAGTAGATGGCACAACACCTTATCTGACATTGCTTGGCTTGGATAAGGAGTTTGACAATCAAGCCATAATAAACTTAAAGACGAGGAAGATGACATTCGAGTTAGGAGAATACAGAGTCATTGCGCCATTAGATCCATCATAAGGGGAAAGTTTTGTAGAACCCGCTTATTTAGACCTGGAGGAAATTAACCAGTTGTACAAAACCACCGCGCGAGAAGAATATTATGTGAATCCAACTACAGATGGGGTACTCAGTTGGAGAAGTATCATGTCATGCACGTCAGACTCAGATACAGGGTTGGAGAATTGGCAGTAGAGGTTACACGAATTCTCCGCAAGAATATGCGCAAGAATAGACCGCGCTGTAACATGGGTAGGTACAAAGATAAGAGAATCTCCCAACTTCTATGGGGTGACTGACTTAGAAGAGTTCTTAAAAAGATACAAAGATGAAGTGTTAGAAAATCAGAGGCTCTTAGCTTTGGATATAGCACTCAAGGCAACACCTGTAATATGGTGGGGTGCGCACAAAGAGACAGTCAAGGACTGGTAACAATGTAATCGGTTACTACACATCAGATTTGGTGTAGAACATGGAAGCAAACAAATGCAGAGATATGATGGACAGGGGAAACTAGAAGAACACTTGGAGAATTACAAAACACTATGGAGAATGAAACCACCAAAGGAATGGCCTCATCGCTTTATTCACACATTAGAAGGAATTCCAACAAACTGGTATATAGACTACGAACTGCACAGAGGAACTATAGACTGGACATTATTACAACAAAATTTTATAGTCACTTTCTCATTTGAACATGAGAACCCAAACATAGACTCATCACTCAAACAAATCAGAGGGGTGATATTCATTAAGGAACCAGAAGTTGAACTTATGATAGAAGATCAACAACAGAACAAACAAACAGTAAAAGAACTACTATCATGCTACCATGTGCAGGAAGAAACACTAGATGAAGATGACCCTGCAACATTCAAATAAAACAAATTGAAGGTGAAAGAGAGGTGGAGGGTCCACCTATGGAATCAAAAGTATTTTTTGTGCTGATCAAGGTGAAGAAAGTCAACATTGGGACAACTGAGAATCCCAAAATGGCCAACATTTGAGATTACTTGGATGAGAAAACATTAGATAGCATAATAGAGTTACTGCGTGAGTACAACGACCTGTTCCCAATAAAATTCACGGAAATGAAAGGAATATAAGGAGAGCTAGGTGAAATGAAGATACTTCTCAGACCTGAGGCAAGACCGGTCAGACAGAGACCCTATAGACTAAACTCAATATATAAGAAAAAAGTGAAAGCAAAAATTGACAGGATGTTGGAGTCTGGAATCGTAGAACCAATGGAGGAATCTGAATAGGTGAGCCCTATGGTAGTTTAGGAGAAGAAGTATGGAGGGATAAGGATATGTGTCGACCTGAGGAGTTGAATGGTGCTTTCCTACATGACCCTTTCCCTACCCCTTTCACAGATGAGGTGTTGGAGAATGTAGGAGGCCAGGAAGCTTACTCATTCACCAATGGATTCTCAGGCTACCATCAGATCAAGATAGCCCCATAAGATAGGTACAAGACCACTTTTTCCACAGAATGGGGGTCCTCTCAGTACACAGTCATGCCTTTTGGATTAAAGAATGCACCGACAATATTTTCCAGAGTAGTCATAGATGCATTCAAAGAATTCATCCACCAGTTTCTAGAGGTATATCTGGATGATTGGACAATCTAAAATTTGTTGAAATACCATGTAGAGGTGTTGAGGCTGATGTTAGAAAGATTCATGCAGTGTCAAATATCGCTAAACATCAAGAAGTGCATCTTTGGAACACCTTTTGGGATACTATTGGGCCATATAGTGTGAAAACAAGGCTTGATAGTAGATCCTACCAATATTGCAGTAATTGTTAATCTACCACCACCAAAATCAGTACGTCAGTTAAGAGAAACATTGGGACACACATGATACTACAAGAAGTTCATAAAAGGTTATGCACAGATCACTGCGCCAATGGAGAAATTTTGAGAAAAGATAACAAGTTTCAGTGGAATGAGGACTGTTAGCGAGGATTGGACACCCTAAAAGAGAAGATGGTAACGACACCAATACTAGTATTCCTGGATTAGGAAAAGACATTTCATGTGCATGTAGATGCATCAGATATATGACTTGGAGCTATTTTGGTGAAACCAAGAACAAGGGAATTGGACCACCCTATAGCATTTGCTAGCAGAAAATTGTGAGAGTTAGAGAATAATTACAATACCACATAAATAGAAGGCATAGCTATGGTCTATGCACTTCATAAGTTTAGACATTACTTACTGGGAAAACATTTTAAGATGTTTACAGATCATTCAACTCTCAAATACCTAGTCAACAAGCTAGTGTAGGGGGGGAGAATTTGTAGATGGTTACTGCCGTTCCAGGAATTTGACTTTGAAGTGATAGTCAAACTAGAGAATTTGAATGCAGGACCTGATCACCTATCAAGGATCACCAATGGAGAGGAACCTACGAATCTAGAGGACAACTTCCCTGATGCACAATTATTTTCAGTCCAAGTAGTTGATTAATATCTTGCTGACATTATTCAATACTTGAGTACAGGGACTATGCCACAAAAATTCAACACTGTGCAGAAGAAAATTTTGGTAGTTAGAGTTGCAAAATATCAATTGATTGCAAGAGACATATACAAGATGGGTGTAGACAACATATTGAGAAGATGTGTACTAGAACATGAAATACCTAGGATTTTAGCAGAGGCCCATGAAAGAATAGCAAGAGGACATTATGCAGGCAAAGCTACCACGTAGAAGGTATTACACGCAGGACTATGGTGGTCGAATGGTCACAGCGATTCAAAGGACTACTGCCAGAGATGTGATGTATGTAAAAGGTTTGGTAAACCTAATAGACAAGATGAGATGCCCCTAAAGCCACAAGTAACCATGCAGGTATTCGAAAAATGGGCAATAGACTTTGTGGGACCAATTAACCCACTAGCAAAGAGGTCGGGAGCAAGGTATATTATTACTACGACAGAGTACTTAACAATATGGGCAGAAGCAACACACTTCTTGTTTGAGCAAGTGACCTCTAGATTTGGATGCTCAAGGATTTTGATGAGTGACCAAGGCACTCACTTCATTAACAACACTATTAAGGCTATGATTGAAGAGTTTGAAGTCCATCATCAAAAGCGTACATCATATCATCCTCAAGCTAATGGAATAGTGGAAGCCTTTAATAAGATCCTAGATAATGCACTGACAATGATCTGCAATGTCAACAAGGATGATTGGGACTTGAAGATACCAACAGTGTTGTGGGCATATAGGACTACATGTAAAAAATTGACAGGGAAGACACCATTTGGATTGGTGTATGGAAAAGAAGCAGTAGTGCATGTTGGCCCTTGGTTATGGAAGCAAGTGAAGATTAAGGGAGAAAAGGAAAAATGCGAACTGCACACAAGACACATTGACTGATACTGGGTCGAAGTGAGTAAAAGAGCAGAAAAGACAGAGCGAAGTAAGAGAAAGCAAGCTGTTGGATGAGGAGATCGAGGATGACAGATCAACAAGGAAGAGGGATCATGGACAACTTAGCAAGTGAAAGAAGATGCCAATAGATGCTTTGAAGCACCGCATGTGAAGGAAGGAAAGACAAGCTGGCGAAGCCTTAAAAAAGTGGGTTAAGTTGACCTAGGAGTTTGAAACTTAGGTTTTAACCTAAGGGTGTTCGAGAGCTATTATAATGTATAAATAAAGGTCTAAAGGACCTGGGATGGGTTGGTGTTAATTTGGTTGAGAGTTCATTGTTATTGTATGATTGAGTGAGTACTACTATGTGAGAGAGAAGTGTTGAGTGTGAGATCCTTCTGGTATTGTAAGATCTTCAGCTGGGTGCGAAGATCAACCCTACAGATGGGTGCGCAGGGAGGGGAGAGAAAGAGAGAGAAAGAGAGAGAAGAAGAGAAGATCTGCTAGCTAAGTGCGTAGATAAGAACTGTATGCTTCCATCTTAATATATCATAAAGAACAATTCTGTGGACGTAGCCCTAGGGAGAGGGTGAACCACGCATATCCCTTGTTATGAGTGATTGATGTTGTGTTCTCTGTCATTTGATACACTGCTATTGTGATATTGCGTTAGATCTGAAATGTAACTTGCGCAGAGGCTTAAGAAAGATAAAGGATAAATAGGTGGTTGTGTGTTGTTACTGTGAATCCACTCTACATTTCCTCTGGTTGTAGACACCTGTGTCCTGTAACCCTCTATAGCTACTTCGAGTGAGACTGCATCTGCTTTGTAGGTGTTGCCGAAAGGGCCAACAATTAGGGCTTGTTGGTGCGTTGTTAGAGATGAACCCTAGGTTTGCCCCTGTGCCAACAAATGGTTCCGTTGTTGGGACGAGAATCTTCTTGAGGGAATGTCAAGGTGGTTTCCATCGAAGACATATATTCATAAGTGGATAGAAGATCAAGAAAAGGCCTTCGTTGAAGCTCAGAACAAGAACCCTAATCTTAGTACAGAGGATTGGTTGGGAAGATATATCTTTACTGATATACACGAGATTTTCTTTGGAGGAATCCATTAGGAGCTATATGAATGGCTAGCTAGGTTAGTAGATACCTAGTTTGAAGTCATACTCATACCACTTGTGGTTTGGACGACGACGCTAATCAAGAAGGTCAAGAGAGTTGATAAGACCGTGTCAAGAGAAATAAATCACTGGTTTGATAGCACCATTGGAGGGTATATCACTGAGTTTGCTATTGACAGAGTGGAATTGTATAGCCAAGCATAGATATATTTCTTTAAGTGACCTAGAGGAAATTTTTTACATTTTCTGAAGTTGAAGATCAAGATGCTATTGCATGAGAAGACCATCTTGAAGATACAGTAATCGGTTAGACCGAAAGAGATAAATGTTCAAAAATTCAGATAGCGACAACGACATAGAGGCTGGACATACGCACAGTGGGAAAGTATTCAGAGAAGTTCACCTGGCAAACCTATTTAAGAATAACTATGGGGATGAAGGGTTCTACAGTGGAGAAGAGGCAGATCTGACAGACAAAGAGCATTCAGAATCCACTAGGATAGAGGAGCCTCGCCGAGAAGAGCCAGAAACTTCAAGAATTGCGTCAACTAATGAAGTAAGTACTATTATTCTTCCTATTTCTTCAACAACGTTAAGTAACCAGAGTAACCTAAGTCATCAGAACGCTCAGAGCACCTATCACTAGCAGTCCACCACATACTCAGTCAAGAAACCTAGGAAGATCTATGGAAGATGAGATGAGTTTACCCACCTTTAGAGGAGATGGATCTGAAGATCATGATCAACACTGGTTTTTATGTGAAGTTGTGCGGAGTATTAAGAATATCATTGACGAAGTTGTCAAATGGGCTCAGTTCAGCACTACCCGAAGAGATCGCGCACTAAGCTGGTACATGATTTTTTTTGAAGGAGATACACCTAAACCGCTGAATTCCATTAGGACTGCGCTAACTTTCAAATTCTAGAAACCTAAATCAGAGTCACAGTGCATTACAAAACTAAAAGAAATCAAGTAGAGAACAACTGAACCTATGTGGGAGTTTGATCAGAGATTTAAGACCTTGACAGGCCATTTGAGTTTTCAGATCTCAGATGAGCAGAACAAGGAATGGTTCATTGTTGCGCTCTTGCCACACATCAGAGTTCCTATGATGCAACAAAATATTACTTCGCAGACTAAGGCACTGGAGATCACCATGAAATTAGAATCAACCCCTATGGGAGAATCTAGCTCAGGTATGAGTCAAATCTTGAGTTAGCTAACTAGCTTATCACTGTAGGTCGAAGATATGAAGAACGGCAAGGGAAAATATAAAAGAGAAGATATATGGTGTATCAGATGCAAATAAGAAGGCCATGACAAGGAACACTGTCCCTTATTTAAGGAATACTTGGCCTTTGGAGATACGAGCCCTTTGAAGCAAGTTACCCTACCTTGGTGTGAGGTATATAGAAATCGACATTGCCTTGGTGAATGTTACTATCTGCAAAAATATGTCCAAACACCTACAAATCTGTATTGCACGTTTTGTAAGTCGGTAGAACATGATGTCAGGGATTGTAGGGCTTACGATCTCATGCATGAAAGGTTGAGGGATATATACAAAATTCAAGGTGAAGTACAACAAGAAAGAAGCACTACGTAGTATAATTCCCCTAGGAGATGAAACTTCAACCCTCAGGGTGGATTCCGAGGAAGAGGAAGAGGAGGAGGCATGGGTTGAGGTCAAGGACAAATCATCTGTTATAACTGTGCACATCCAGGACACTTGGAAAGGGACTGTCAGAACCCTTGTACCACTTGCAGCTACTATAACTCATTTGAGCATGTTATCGAGGAATGTCCAACATTGCTGGCTAAGATTCAGGAGAACCGAGGAGGAAACCAACAAATACAACTAATCAAATAAGAACCTCACGGAGCAGATCCCAGAGTCATTGTTATCACACGAGGAGGATCTGTTACAGAAGAAGACATAGTGATACAAGGAAATACTACAGAAGAATCAGTCAGGAAAGCTATAGAGAAGACACAAGAGTTTGATCCAAGGAAAGAGAAGCAAATATTTGAGGAAGCAATAAAGGAATTCCGAAGAGATCAGGCTTCTTCATCAAAGGTTCGACTAGAAGTAAGAGAATATGGAATGCCTCTGGCATTTGATCAGTCTGTTTTGTATGGGGATGGAAAATAGGTGAGTAAACTTATTATTTTCTTGTATACGTTTATTGAGTTGATTAAAGATGAAAAATCCATACAAGAACTACAAAATTTGGTCAGACAGTATCAGATAGGAAGGGCAGATCCTTTGCTGAATAAATAAGTACATCAACTATCCAAGAAGATAAGGAAAAATAAAGAACTACACCTTAATGCTCAGATTGGAGAGTATGATATAGGCTATGTTGTCCTCGACTTAAGGTCGGAGGTCAATGTCATGACGAAGAAGACCTGGGCACTGATGGGAAAACCTAAGTTGATCTATTCCCCTATCAGGCTTAGGATGGATAATTAGTAAGTTGTAAGCCCCTTTGGAAGACTAGAGCATGTCCCTGTGGACATCAATGGAGTAAGGACGTTTGAAAACTTTGAGGTGATTGAGATAGTTGATGATAGTTGTCCTTACTCCGCACTATTAGGAATTGATTGATCTTTCAATAATTCCACTGTGGTTGATTTATAGAAAAGAAGAATGACGTTTGAAGGAGATGGCATTAGGATCATTGCACCTTTGGATCCCAATGAAGGTCAAAGATACACAAAACCCATCAGAGAAGAAGACCACGTATATGAACTAGAATAAATATACAAATTGATAGCCAGACAATAGGACTACATTAATCCTACAACAAATGGGAATTTGAGTTGGTGAAGTGATAACGCATGCTCATTAGATTCAGAAGAATCACTGGAGAATTGACAGAACAAAATGTACAAAGTATCTACAAGGATATGTGCTAGATTAACCGGGGAAGTCCGCTGGATCGACACAACAGTAAGTAACTTGCACACCTTTGATGGTTTGAATTATTTAGAAGCATTCTTGTTGGACTTTGAAGAAATTGCACCAATACCACAAAGATTGTTGGCAATGGATAAGGCCCTGAAATCAACTCCAGCGATATGGTGGGGGACACACAAAACTAATATTACAGTCTGGGTACAATGTCACACTTTGATGACAACGCAATTTTTCAGAGCAAGTAGAAGGCTGCGAAGTTAGGTACACAGGTCGAAGTTGTTCGAAGGACCATGTGAGAATTTGCGAGGAAGCCTAGAGAAGCATTCCTCAAGAACAGTGGGTACACAAATTCATTAACACACTGGAAACAACTCCCATCAACTGGTATCTTCAAGCAGAACTGCGCCTCATCACTGCAGATTGGGAAGGTATGACCCAGAACTTTGTAACTGCCTTTTTGTTTGAAAGCCAATATCCTACAGTAGATCAAGCATTACAGGTTGTAAGACAAAGAGTGTTTGAGGAGGCACTTAGCCTCCCTTTGGAGCAAGAAGAGGATGAATGGACTATGCCTCTTTAGAAGTTGCAAGGCTGTTACAATATCAATGCTACTGAAGACAATGATCCTAGGAATGTGAACATCACATAAACAAAAGGCGAAAGAGATGTAGAAGGACCAGGAGTCGAACTACCTTTTGTTGGACAACCAATCAAAATAAAAAAAGGTCAATATTGGAATAGAACAGGCACTAAAGCTTGCAAATTTTGGAGATTATTGGGATGCTGCCACTATTGACAAGATCACATAATTACTGCATGAATATCAGGACTTGTTTCCAACGAAGTTCCCTGATATCAAGGGCATTAAAGGACCCATGGGAGAGATGAGGATCCCTTTGAAACCAGATGCAAGGCCATTCAAATAGAGACCCTATATATTGAACCCTAAATATAAGGAGAAAGTGAAGATTGAGCTTGATAAAATGTTGGAAGCAGGAATCATAGAACCTGTTGAAGAATCATAATGGATTATCCCTATGGTGGTACAAGATAAGAAGACAGGAGAAATCAGGATCTGTCTAGATCTTAGGAAGCTGAATGATGCCTGTTTGCATGACCCATTCCCTACACCATTCACTGACGAAGTGTTAGACAATGTAGGAGGACAAGATGTATACTCTTTTACAGACGGATTTTTAGGATACCATCAGATTCAGATTGCCAAGGAAGATCGCCATAAGACCACATTTGCAATAGAATGGGGATCCTATCATTATACAATGATGCCATTTGGATTGAAGAATGCACCAACCATGTTTTCCAGGGTGGTGGTCGAAGCGTTTAAGGAGTTTTTACATAAATTCTTGGAATCATACTTTGATGATTGGACTGTTTTCAACATTTTGCAAAATCATATCGAATGTTTAAGACTAATGTTGGATAAGTGTCGACAATGTCAGATTGCCTTGAACTTCAAAAAGTGCATCTTCTTTTCACCCTTCGGAGTGTTGCTGGGCCATATTGTGTGTAAGCAGGGATTGCTGGTAGATCCATCCAAGATTGCCATTATAGTCGATCTACGCCCTCCTACTTCAGTCAAACAGCTGCGCACTGCGCTGGGCCATACTGGATACTACAAGAAGTTCATTAAGGGCTACACACAGATCACATCACCCATGGAGAAGATTCTAAAGAAAGACCGTCAGTTTCATTGGACAAAAGAATGCCAGAAGAGCTTTGACACACTGAAACAGAAAATGGTTACTGCGCCCATTCTGGGTTTCCCAGATTGGAGTAAGGAATTTCACGTGCATGTCGATGCATCTTCTATCGCATTAAGAGCATAGAAATTCTGCCACTACTTGTTGGGAGGACATTTTAAGATGTTCACTGGTCATTCTGCGCTTAAATACTTAGTCAACAAGCCAGTGTTGGAGGGGAGAATATGCAGATGGCTTCTGCTATTTCCGAAATATGATTTCAAGATCGTGGTTAGGCCAGGAAGAATGAACAAAGGTCCTGACCACTTATCAAGGTTGGAACATGGAGAATATCCTACTAGTTTGGAGGATACACTACCAGATGCACAGTTCCTAGCCATCAGGAAGGTTGATAATCACTTCGTGGAGATAGTGCAGTTCCTATCAACAAGAATGACACCTAGTGAATATACAATCACTCAGAAGAAACAGTTGGTAGTATGCGCTGCAGATTTTTCACTTATAGCTGGACAACTATACAAGATGGGACCCGATGAGATATTGAGGAGGTGTGTTATGGAAGCAAAGAGACCATTGATCCTCGTAGAAGAACATGAAGGCATCGTAGGAGGAAACTATGCAGGGAAAACAACAATGCATAAGATTATTAGGGATGGCCTTTGGTGGCCTACTCTACACAAAGATGCTAAGGAATACTATAAGGCCTGTGATGTATGCCAAAGAGTTGGGAACTCGTCCAGAAGAGACGAGATGTCTTTAGCGCTGCAGCTGACCTTACAGAGATTTGAGAAATGGGCCATTGACTTCGTGGGACCTATCAACCCACCAGGAAAGCACACAGGAGCTAGATACATAATCATTGCAACAAAGTATTTGACTAGATGGGCAAAAGCAAGAGCAGTTAAGGACTGTAGTGCAACTACAGCTGCGCACTTCATATTTGATGATATCATAACCAGGTTTGGATGCCCAAATATCCTTATGAGCGATCAAGGCGCACATTTTATTAACAGAACTATTGAAGCCTTAACTCAGGAATTTGAAGTTCACCATCAGAAGAGCATGCCCTATCATCCACAAGAAAATGGGACAGTTTAAGCATTCAATAAGATCTTGGAGACAACGCTGACGAAGATATGCAACATGAACAGGGATGAATGGGATTTGAGAGTACCAGCAGTATTATGGGCCTATAGAACCACTTGCAAGAAACTGACCATGCAGACCCCCTTTAAATTAGTCTATGGTCTAAAAGCAATTATACCCATGGGATATTTGGTTCCTAGCCTGGTAATTGCATCCTTTACAGATATGGATGACACTGTGTTATAACCTTGATTTGCACCAGAGATAATTACATGGCATCAGGCCATCTCATATTCCTTCTTTGCCAAAACACTACTGAACAACTCTTCTTAAAAACCCCCTTTATAAAGGCCCACACACCCTGCTCCATTACTGCATGCGTGTACACGCTAGCTACCCCAATACAACCTGCGTGTACCTACAAAAGCAAGAAAAAGGAAAGTGGTTGACGGAACGCACAATTTTGGGCAAGTTAAATAAACCTTTCGACCATGCATGGCCGGTCATTCAACCAAATATCTAGCTCCTTCTAGCCTATAAAAGAAGGGGTAAGGGACCCATTTGAAAGGAGGAAAATCATAGTAAATAAATTATACCCAATCGAGCACTCCCCTTGTCCCAACCTTTATCCTTCCTTATGCAAAGAGAAATATAGAGAAAATTAGTTAGAGGACAGTTGAAGAGGAGCCCATGACTAGTTTCGAGGAGCAGTGCCGACCACATATTGTAAGTTTACTCTTGTGAAGATTAATACAAAAAGGAATACTTTTCCTGTCTCGCCATATCATGTGTTCAAGTTGAATGTTTATTTCATAATATTGTCACAACTAACCCAACAATTAGTATATGCAATGCATGTTCACAACTTTTGTTTGTTCATGTGTGAATGCATGTCATCTTTGGGAGGAGGCTTGCAATCAAAGAGTGAGTGAAAGAAAAGGGATCAACGTCAAACGAAGGACTTAAGGTAGAGTCACCGAATCTCATTTACCCCTTTGTATTGCATGAATGTGGGGTTTTGTGTTGGGAGAATAGGAAAGAGTAGAGGCCTTTGAAATGGTCATTTTCTGCATGCATGATTAGAGCCCTTAAATGCTAAGTCCGTAGGAGGGATTCCCACCCACAATAGAATTGGCGACCGTACGGGGGATCTCTAGGGTTTTCTGGGAGTCTTTTTTGAGTATTTTAAAAAAATTGGTTTCATTACTTGTTTTTAGAGTTTCTGCAAAAGTCTAAGATAGCAAGGATTCTGGTCTTCCATACCATTACTCCCTGCTTTCTTTGCTTGGATGCATTTTCTTTTTGGGAAGTCACAGAGGTACACGTGGCCTGTATAAGGCCCGCATGCGTGTACACATGCCCAACCTTCACACAACTTGCGTAGACATGCTAGCTGATGAAGCAACAATAGAGTGGCTAGGTTCAAAAAATTTGTATTAGAGAGGTAGTCATCCTCTCCCCTGTCAGAAGTGATCCTTCTCAGGGGTTTTCTGGAACTCATTCTAGTCTCTGTTTTTTTGCAGTTTGTAGCTTAGGTTTCACCTCAAATTGGTTTTGTTCTATGAAAATTTCCTTGAATTGTTTTCTTTTTCTGTTAAAGTAAGTTTTCGAGTCTTCAAGAGATTCTGGTTCTTAATACCAGTAGTCTCTGCCAGTGCTTGATTGCTTGACTTTTCATTTTTTAAGAGTTGGAGAGGTACACGTGGCCTGTATAAGCCTGCATGCGTGTACACGCATTCTGACCTTACACAGCTCGCGTGCACATGCTGGTTGTTGAACTGTCAGCAACGTGCTTGTTGAGAAAATTTTTGTTTAAGGAGAGGTAGTCATCCTCTTCCTTATCAAGAGTTATACCTCTTAGGGATTTCCTTGATATAATCTTGGTCTTTATCATAGTAGTTGACAACTTAGGTCTGATTACAACATAGCTTGCTTTTTCATTAAAAGATTTCTTCTATTTCTTAGCTTTTTAACTTATTTTTATCTTGGGGGGGCCATGAATCATGCATTCATCAATTTCTTTTAGAATATTTTGTTACTTCTGCTTTGATTGGAAGAAAATATAAAAAAAACAAATAGCTTGTTAGTTCTCTTTCTTTCTTGGCATTTGCCTTGCATTTTTATTTGAAAAAGAAAAAGAAATTAGCATAGTGTTGTGTTTTCTTCTCATCTTCAAAGCATTTCAAAATAAAAATAAGAAAGATAATCCTTCTTTGCTAGTGTTCTTATGATTTCTTTTTTCTTCAAGAGTCTTAACAACATCAGTTGCACTACCATACCCTTTTGACTAAATCAAGCCAGTAAAAATAACGTTAATTAAAATTTACTAGACTTTATGTTTGTAGGGTCCATCAACTAGATTAGGCTAGAGCCTTGATTTAGGTTGGAGAGGAAACTCTTCAAGGCTATAAAAAAAACATACGAGTCTATGCTAAGGAGTGTAGAAGTCCAGTAATGTGGAAATTATCCGGGGACCCCCTCTAACATAGGGGCTAAACATGAGGTCGCGTGCATAAAGGTAGCAGAGATAACCCCTCCAAAGCCAGACCAAGTGTAGTGGGGAACACATATAGTGGACTTGTCTTGGGATTCCGTTGATCGTATTTTCCACGAAGCTTCGTGGGTCTCGAATCCATTCGAGGTCCTCAGTCGTCTTTTGGAACATTTGATTTCGATACCCTTGATAGGTTTTGGGCTTGATACCCTGCTCATTGCGGTCCACCCGACTGTCGACTGTACCCGCCCAGTGATTGTTCACGAGCTAGCAACCTAGTTGCCTTTATTTTAGGGACTTACACAGGTGACCGCGAGGGTATACCACAATACCTAGGGTAGAGATCGTGCCACACTTTGCAGAGTATACCCGGAGGGTGATTCCATATTCGAGTTGCACTTGCACCGGTAAGTTGCTCTAGTGTTGGTTGGTGTAACTGTTCTTCCAACTATTTAGTCGTTTGCTTGATTTTCCTTTAGGAACTTTTAGTGTGTGCTCTGTGCTCCCTAGTTTTCCATAGTGAGTTAGTCATTCATGGCTTTGGGTCTCTGACTTAGGGTGGTAGACCGCCCACTTCGCCGGTTGAGAGGAATTTTTAGTCTTCTGCTTAGAAACGTGGAACCGCCTCTTTATAGGCATTGTTTTGATAACACTGGTTCTTCAGATTCAGTGTGTGAGACTTTTACGGATTTGAATGATCCCACAAGGGGAGAACCTCTGCATAAGATCTTCATGGCTAAAGTTCCTAATGATACCAACCAAGGAACCCCTTCGCGAGGGGATTCTTGTGTTTTTCCTTTCTTCAGAAACATTGGTGTCCCTTTGATGGTCACTTTGTACATTCCTGAGTTGAATGTGGGAGTACCGGTTTGGTTGGGTACCATTCCAAATGTCCTGAATGCTCTTGACACTTCTCAGTTAAGCACCTTAAGTCATGGGCACCCTATGGATGTTTCTTCATCAACAAAGTCTTCTCCTTCTCCTTCTCCTGCCTCTGGTGAAAGTACAGTTACTAGTAACTGGAAGTCTAAACGAAATAGAAAGAGGAAGAATAGGAAGAAGAAATCACCAACCTCTGCGAGTCATGTTGGAGTTAGGTCGACAACCACTGCAAGTTACGTTGAAGACCAACATCCAGCCTCTACAAGTTATGTTGGGGGCAATCACCCACCCTCTGCAAGTCATGCTGGGGGAAAGAATCCAGTCACTACTAGTCATACTGGAAATAGGTCTGTAGCCTCTGCAAGTCAAGTTATCGAACCATCACTAGCCTCTGCAAGTCATGTTGGAGATGTGCAACCAACCACTGCTAGTCATGCTGGGGGCATCAATTCTATTGAGAAACCAATATGGATAGGACGTAAGCCTAAGTTCACTTGTAAGCTTTGCAAGGGAGATCACCTTACTCATTTGTGCCCTGACATTCTAGAGGTACAAAGATTGTGGTCCCTGTCTGAAATCTCTTCTGATTCTGAGTCTTTTGAGGTTTCCTCACAGTCTATTCAATCTTGGGTTGTGAA